>VXAD01003130.1:35485-99521 GCA_013399195.1 Dicrurus megarhynchus
CGGCCGTGCCCGCTCCCGGAGCGCCGCTGACACCGCTGGCTGGGGCAGCCACAGCCCGGCTCCGCGGGGACGGCGGCGCAGCTCCCCGGCCCTGCCAGACCTCGCTGAGGCGGCGGGGAAGATGAAGCCGGAACGAGGTAAACGGCTTATCGGTACATTTCTTTTTGTTTGTTTTGTCTCTAGGATTAGAAGTAGCCCGATGTTGTGTTTCGATGTTATCGCTCTATTTCCTTATCCCCTCCCCTGTCATTTTGGGGGCTGGGAAAGAATCCAGGTACCCGGGCGCAAGTCGGGAAATGCCAGTGGCAGTGGGATGCGGAAGGTGCCCCGCGAAGGGGGTTACAGCCCCGTGTCCTGCCTGCCCTTCGGCTTTCCATTGTCTTGGCTGGATGGAAGCGAGACAAACGCCGTAGCGAAGTGCTTTTGCTGTGGGAATGCTGCAGTTCGTGTGTCAGACACAGCCGGCTCGTTAGCACAGACCTGCAGTGCTGAGGCGAGAGTCGGTCAAAGACAAATCGGGCATCGACCGACAAAGCCAGCAGCTGTACAGAAATGTCCAAATATAGCTGAAAAACACCCTGAAAATAACCAAAACTTACATCTGTGTTGTTTTATAAACTGACAGTGCTTTTTTTCCCAGTTATAATGGAGATATTTCATAACAAGCATAGTGAAATACAAATTTTTCACGATTATTTGGTTACATCTTATCGGATTACTGACAACTGGTTTTACAGAAAAATCAAGACGGCAGTCTACGTATATGTTTATAACACTTGAGCTCTTTTGCCGTATAGCAACAGCTGTTGATGCCCCTAGAGTTGGAAATATGTCATGACTTCTATTTTGATCCACAGGAGCAGTGATTATTAATTCGTGGTAGTTAAAGCAACGCTATTTTTTGAAGAAAGTCTTATGAGTGCTCATCGTAGTATTCCAAATGTTAATTAAAAACAATAATCCATGTTTCTTAAAGTTTTGATGATTCTATTGATTACCTGGTTGCTTTCAGTTTAAAAACATGTTCTATTTCTGTTATAATCACTTCGGTGTTTTGAGAAACGCTTTTATGTAGCTCAGATATTCATGTATTAAATGCTAACACTTACATGACATACACATCTTAATTAGGTTTGTTAATTACATGTTTGCTAATAGCAACACTGCATAAATGACCACTCTTAGGTGGATTTCTTGTCTGTATATGCTGCAAGGATTATATGGTGTGATGATAGCACAGATAGTACAGAAGCAATCATAAATTAATGGGGTTTAAGTACTATGGTTTTGAAATGGGCCTTTCTCGTTGCTTTCCTCCTTGTTTCTTAACTGCTTAAACCTTCACACCAGCTACTGCAGCAAGGCTGGTTGTTTTTAGAATCTCTTTAGATTTTAATACCAGACCCTGAAGTTTGAAAACTATTTACTGTCAGGGTGAAGTTATATTTCAAAATAGCCAGGTAAAACCCAAGTCAGTATTTGCAGCTTTAAAATGTTCTGCTCCAGCAGTTCAACATCTACATGACCTTTGTCTATTCCTTTCTTTAATTTTTAGGCAGAAGGAATTAGAACATTGGAAACATCAGTAGCTGTGTGATAAGTGATCAGATGTCTTTTTTTAACCAGTCTGGTGTAGAGGGACCCAAATTTGTTCAGAAAGCAAGTTATTCGGTTGCCAGGGTATTTTTTGTGTTTGTTTTTTCTTTTTTCCCTCTAAGCTGGGAGTTAATAAATCGAGATTCTTGTCCACTGTAAAGTGTTTTCCACAAACTGGGCAAAATCCTTCAGAAGTTATGTCTTGAAATTCTTTTAAGATAATTAACAAAAGTCTTGAAATAAATCATGGATCTTGCCAAACGTGGGAGAGTGTCTCCAGCCATTTCAGTGGATCCCTCCAGCTTAACTGTGTGCTGATATAATAGAGCAATACCATGCACAAAGGGGGTTGTGAAAGTGCTGCCTAAATGCCACATGCAGCCCACAGAGACTCCTCTGAGGAGGCACGAATCATGCAAATGTTTACATGTGCTGCTTTCTGCATAGCAGCTGTACCACAGGACACAAGCAGTCAAGTGTGCAGTCACCTGCTTCCAATCGTCGCAAATTAATAGCAAAGGGCACAGGAGGAGCAGACCACTCAGCCTGCCACAGGCTTCACTTCTCTACAGAGCCTCAAAATCCTGAGAAGACTCTTAAGTTCACACCCCAAGTAAAGCATAAAAAAGCGAACTTTAAACAGGCTTGCAATGCGTTGGCTTTTTTTTGGTCAATTTTACAAATAATTACATCAGAATCAATTTGGAGCAGAGGGATGCAGTTCTTCTTGTTAGAATTGAGCTCAGCACTTCACTGACGATTTTAATGCCCAGGCACATTGGGAGAGGTATGGTTTAGCCGTTGTTGTACTACCAGCAAGGTTCTTGCTATCCCCAGCAAAGACGGGTGGTGCAGGAGAAGAAGGAAGAGATCTAAATGGGCAACTATTTTTATCAGTGGGAAGTGTTATAGGATGTTTAAATTTAAGGAGGTGAGAGGGACAGGCAGAAATTAAGAAAATAGGGGAATTTGGCCCTAAGGTACTTATCTCCCTCTATAGGAAGGAAAGTCGGAAAACTGCAGATGCAAACATGTAATTAATATGTGAGAGCAGTACAGAGGAGACGGGATATGGAGCTCTGCGTAGCAAAGCTGCAGAGCAGTTCTGTGGGTGAGGGAGAGCAGGAAATGATCTTTGGAAGTGCAGGTAAAAAAGAGGAGGTATTCCTTTGCCGTGCAAATGCATGGGGCATTCCCAGGATGTATCTCGTGAGCATCACTCAGGACGTAGCCATCAGGTGGGGCTGAGTGTGGAAGGATGGTGCTCTAAGCACATTCCCAGAGCTGTCTGTACTGGGTCTAGGGAATGCAGTAACTCAAATACTGCTGGCTGCTGCTCAGCTTTGCCTTCCCTGTGCTGCCATTCTCAAAGTGAAGTGTTGAAGCATCTTAAAATACAGCGGTCATGTTTCCTCAGCTGAGGCTTCGCTGGTGCCAGAGAGAAGAATGATTTATCTCCCTTTCTTCCATACGATGTTTTTGGAGTGATGTTTGAGTTTGGGGTTGGTTTTGGTTGTTTTGTTTTTTTTTTTTTTTGTCTTTCTGCAGTAACAACGTATCAGGTTACCTGGCTTTGATCCATGATATCATCACGATTTGGTTTCTGCAGTACAGCTGCCTAGTCAGCTGCTCCGTGCTGCATGTTTGGACTGCTGTTCCCTTTCTCAAGTACAGAGCTTTGCTCTTGCTTCTATTGAACTTCGTTCTAATGACTTCTGGTCGCTTCGGCAGTTTATTGAGTTTGGAAGACAGAGTAAGACTTTGTAACAGAGTGCTTACAAAGTCTTCCAGCGCAGCTTTGTTCATAAACTGTATAAACACACTGTTTCACCATCAGCGTTAATGAAAACATTGCATAATGTCAGGGTGATAGCTTGCTGCCAAACTCAGAAGGCTTGTTATGTACTCTTAGAGTACACTTGGTGCACAACTGGAAAAAATCTTGTGGTTTAGATGAATCTGCAGTATAGTCATATTTTACTGTGGAAATGTTACAAGACATCAAAAGTCTTACTATAGTCTAAATAGCTGAGAGTTATTGCTCCTTCCTCCTCCCTCCCCCTCATTGCATGAATGATCAGTTAAAGGAGGAAGACAGGCTTGTTTGTCTCTAAATGCATACTGGCTGGTTTTTATCACCTTATTCTAGTCTTTTCTTACTTTTTTATTGCCCTGCTTTGTTTATTCCTCTATGTGTGTTCTCTGTGTAGAGACTATTTTGTTTTCACTTACAAATTAAACAAAAAGCAGTCTTCTCTTACTTTCTGAAGCATTAATTCCCTCCTTGAGATTATCCTAATTTACAGAAATGACTTTCTGTCTACAAGAGAGGAACAAGCAGTCTGAGATTGCCTTTTCTCTTCTCCTTCCTTCTTTGCAAGTCAAACTCGGATATGTGCCTCTGGGTCTGTTTGTAGTAACTGGGTTATGGGACTTCTGCCACGTTACTTGGTGGGTTGGGATGGAAAGGGCTAACTCTTGGTTCAGCAAAAGTCTGTTTACTACCTCCTGTGGGAAACACAGCTGAGGCATTTCGGGATGTATCTGTGGGGAAAGCTGGAGGAGAGCTTAATGAACAGTTGATGGAATTTAGATTCTTAGGAGGAAGGGTGAGGAGGCATGGGACTGGGGGGAAGTGAGCTGAACCAGTGTGTTCAGTTGCGGAATTGGTTGTTAAGTTAGGAGATGTGGGTAAGGCCCTTGTTTTTATAAGCATAAAATATGCCCTGTATTACCTGGGGAAGATGTTGTGGAAAGCTTTTTAGCAAAGATGATGTGCTGCAGAGTATGCAGATTAGGAAGTGAAAATATATGTTGAAAAAGGATGAGTGTTGTTTTAGTGTCCTATATTGCACCGTGATACAGACACTTTAATTTTATAGTATCTTCTCAGTGAAATGTCACAAAGCACTTAAACTTTTCCATGCCAGAATGATGTAGCCGGTAAACAAAGCAATAAACTGGAAATGAGCTGCTTCCTGCTCAGTGGAGTTGTCACTCCAGAAGCGTCTGGGCAATGCTTGGGGCCGGGTTGCCGCAGGTAAGTGCAGGTTGGTGCTGATGAGCTGGAGGTGACGCTGTGCCTGCCCCAGGAAGCCGTGCGGGCCAGCAGGCTCTGCCGCGGGCACGTGCGGCCGGCTGCGTGTGCCGGGGAGGCTGCTCCTCCTGCCCGGGCTGCTTTCAAATCAAACCAGCTTCTTCTCGGAAAAAAACCAAAAACCTAAAACTGTTCAGGGTAAAAAACTCCACCCCAACCGAACTGACGGGGACTGCACTCAGATTCCATTTATAAAGCATGAAGCCATCTAGCTCTAATCTTTGGGGAGAGCAGATTTGTCCTGATAACAGATAATATATAGGTGCAGGATATGAGTGAACAGGAACAGAAGCCTTTTCTTTTTAATGGAGGGTGGAGTCTAGATGCTTTCAATACAGCTCTGTCCTCGCACCTGAAAAATGGCAATATAAACTCTCTTTTTATTAAATTTCTACCTCAAAAATTTAACTTGGGAGAGTTCTTGGGTTTTAGGGGCTTAACCTTTAAAAATGTTAGGCACCAAAAAAAAATTTAAGTATATTAATTTGTAGAATGGAAAATCTCAGGTTTTAATTTGAAATGCCAGCTTATGTTAGAGTTTTTTTTACCTGTTCTGCAATTTGTACCTAGCTATTGACAGCAAGGCAAGTCTTCCTGTTGTAAAAGTATTTCTTGGGTTGGAAGGGTGCTTTTATCATTGTTCAGCAGTGAGAGTTCTCCATGGCATACCTGTTTCTCAGAGAAAACCATCCTGGTAACAACTTTGCCATTTTCCTGTTGTTTGCTTGGTGTTGTCCATACTAGCTGCCTTTAGCTGTTGCTAAAACAGATGCTGCTGGAGTGGCATTTAGGTGGATATTTTGGGGATTGTGGATATGCCAAGCCCATAGGCTTGGAATATATAAACTGACCCTTCTGACTGTATTCTTCACTTGCTGAAGTGAGAAACTTTGGCATGCCAGATCAGATCCCTGGGGCGAAACATATTAGTTTGGACTTTGTTGTTAAGGGCAGTGTTGAAACTATTATTGGATCTGAGGTCTGCCAGCTTCTAAACATTTTTAAAAATAAGCTAACATTTATAAATACAGATTCTCATGAGAGACAAGAGTTTGCTGCCAAATGAAATTTTGCTTATTAAAATTAGAAGTCTTCTGTGAAAACAGAATAACTGATGAGAACAAACCAGCTATATGACATTTGTTAAAAGAACTTGCTCTGTCTGCTTCACTGTTTATAAAATGTTTCTTTGTTATTTTGACAAACTTCTACTAATAGCAACTGTTTACTGGTGGAGAAATAGCCATAGCCTTTTATCTTCTCAGCAATGAGTTTAGCATAACAGTCCAGCTATTCTTTTAGTCCATAAGGTCTTACAGTTTAACTGTAAATATAGCTGTAATTACTCTCTCCATTCTGATGTGATACTTGATAAACTATGTTTTTTAGATTTTTGAAAGTGTCCCACATCATTGTCACATAAGGAGGTGGTAAATTGTTCAGTCTTTGCAGGTCATTTAAATTTAACATTTAGACAAAAGCCAGTTTTTAAGTTAAAATTGTTTTAGAAGTGCATGTACAATTGCACAGCTGTCTTTGTACTACCCCGTACTGAAACTCCATGTATAAGTAGGCAATTAAGGATGAATGCAAATACGGAGGAGTGCCTCTTGGACCTGGGTAGGTAGCTGGACTTTGGAAGACTTCCCTTTCATTACCTATTCCTTTTTCTGCTGGTCTCATGCAGGGTGGCGTGACTATAGCTACAAGCACATGGCTGAAGCCATGTGAGTTATTCTTGCTCTTCAGTCAGAACTGTACTGAGATTGGAAGAGATATTTTTTTATAAAGGCTACTTGTAAACAGTATAACTGAGTTGTAAGTCATGAAAATTCTCCATCTTTGCTTAACAATTCAGAGTTAACCTGACCAAGTCAAAACCAACTCACTTGTATTAATACATTTCCTTCCATGTTAAATGGGCCTGACTAGTTCTTTTGGCTAGTGATTTTTCATGCTAGCTTTGGGGCCAAAGCTGGTTCAAGTTGCTGTCTGGGATGGTATTACAACATTACATTGACTCAAAATGCAAAGATGTAATAGGGTGGCATGAGGATGTTCTTGGGGATAATTTGGAGAGGGAGCTGTGCGTGAGGCAGCTGAACACAAGGGGAGGGAAGCACTGTGCATGTGTGAAACGCCAAGGACACCTCCATGTCTGTGCTGATTGGAAGAGTCCTTCTAATGAATAGAGGCAAACAAAACAGTCTCACTGAGAAATCTTCTGAACAACTTTGTTTAAGAGCAGTAAGGGGAGCTCTTCCCTCCCCATACATTTCGGTTTGACCATTTTTCTTTACTTGGGCAGGCATGCAATCTCTCTCTGTCCAGGTATGTAGTACCCAGTAACCATGGGGCAGCTAGGCTTCCCTCTTAGCAATGATCAATGCATTTCCCAAACCTGTTGGCTTTTACTAGGGAAAAAACCAAGTTGGATTTTCTTCTGAGGCATAAAAACGGGAGAATATATCTGAAATAAGGGCTCTCTGGTTGCACATGAGCGATGTCATCTGCTTTACATTACACAAGCTAGTGATCTTTTTTCCATTAAGATCCCTGGGAACCAGGCTGGTAAGTGAGTCCATTTTGGATGGTGCTGTACTTTAGGGAGTCTATGAGCAGGTGACTGCCTGTGCTAGTTTAACCTCTTAATGGTGCTTGCTGTGTATGCGGGGCTTCCTTTTGCCCAGTGATGAGCCTTCAGGATTTCTAGGACATATTTCACACTTCTCTGTGCTGCAAAAAATTGAGCTTCTTTCTCGATGCTGTGCAAGTATCATCTTGTTGTTTGGTGTAACGGGAGAGGGAAGGGCAAAAAGAGAGAGAACTTCAGTAGAATTGAAGATGGCAAGTATTATCCCATATCCTCAGTGCACTTTAGGGAGGTGGTAGAGTCGTAGCTGGTTTCTTCTGAGGGACGAGGGAAGGAGGAGGAGAGGTGCAGGAAGAGCTGCTGTGGTCAGCATGCTTTTTTTTTCAGAGCAATGGGAAGCCCTTCTCCCCTGCCAGGTATTGTTCTCCTTGATTCCTTGCCAGAGCACCAGCCCAGCAACGCGAGTGAAACAAACCATGGCTCAAACTCACACTTCCAGGCAGGTCGGCAAGTTTGGTGGAAGGCTTTGTTTGCATGGAGGGGCAGAGAGGGTGTGCAAGAGCAGTAAATGTCTGTGATGGCTACTTGCCATAACTTCCGTGTCAGCAGAGAGTAAAGTTTTGGTACGTTGGGCTGATGCTTTTTTTAATGTGCAGTTTTCTGTAAAGTCACAAGTACTGGTGCATTTCCTTTGCTTGTTAGATCTGAATCTTTAGAACTCCTGAATCTTCAAGACTTCTATTTACTTCTTTATTTCTTAAATTTTGATTAAGTAGGTGAATTTGAGAGTAGGGGAGAAGGCAATAGTTGCATCAAGAAGGAAAGAACTTCATTAATATTACAGTGATGTGGAATAAAAGAGGAGGAGTTTCCTATGAATAGGAACTGAACAGGGACAGAATTGTGAAGATCAGCATGGACTGGGAACGCACAGTTAGGCCAAAGGGATTGATATCAACACTCATGCTGCTCAGAGGCAAACCCTTTCTTCTCTGCTGTAAATTTCTTTAAAATCGAACTTCAAGTATATTTTCTGTGCAAGTTTTCCGACTTCAGTTGCCTTTTAGTGAAAAGTGTGACTTTGCTTTGTTTTCAGTTTGAGGGGGAAACAGCTTCTTCCTTTTGAAGCACATGCTATTTGAATCGCCAGAGGAATTTCGTTTACCGGGGGGAAGCCCTGAGAAACAAAGTGTCTGGAGAGCTAGAACCGGAGGATGGGCCGGGGTGGTGGTTGCTACCATAGCTGTGCCCACATTGTACTAACGTGCAGGAGCCCTCTTAGGAGCCTGCTGTTAAAAAGTGAAGGAGTAAAACCAAGTAGCTAGCTCATGGAGGTGAAACGGGGGAATAGTTGGTAATACTGGAAATGTCTGCAGACAAAGATCAGTGTGAAGCTGCTGGGATGCACACCTGCCTCATCTTGCATCAAGTGGTTAAGCTCACTAAGCTGAGGCTGGCTGTGACTGGCTGTTGTGGTACTGCCTTTGGATGTTTCCTGCTAGAGCCTCGCTGAATCCACAACTTTCTATGAGAAAGTATTTTGGATCCACTAGAGAAAAAACTGATGGTGCTTGATGTGCGTTGTATGGTCTTTCATCCCATCTCGTGTTGAGAAGATGGCCTTTTATAAATGTTTTGGGATGCTTTTTGTAAGCTGGCGGAACTTGTTCTTGTTTAAGTTTCTAGAATGAAATTTTGAGCAGCTTTACGTTACGCACTGGTTTTTATTGTATTTGTTTTTAATTTTTGTTTATTTGATTTAAAAATCACAGTGGTACTGTTAGCATCTGATGCTTTCAGCTTCTCTAGGTGTGCTGTAGACTGTATGATGTCTTTCTCACTCAAGAAATTAGAGTTTGAACATCAGTAAAAGGAAAACTGTACAAAAAGTGTGAGCGATGTATCTAACCATCTCTTTAACATGCATTGCAAGCATCAAGAACTGACCTCAGCTTTGTTCTGAGGAATTGAGCATCTCTGCTGGGAGAAGGGGAATAAGGCTGTCTACATGAGAGCACTTGGTGGTTTTATGTTCTGCAAATTAGTAACTCAATCCAAAATGTTTGTTTCAAGGCAGGGGTGTGTTAGTAGAAGCGTATTTTTATTTTTAGCTTGTCTCCACGACTAGGCTGTGTAAACATAAGGTGCTGTGGAGTCACTTAGGCTTTGCTCCTTAGGGGTCACATGCACACCTTGCTTTTCCTGCACAAGGCAGGGCTGGAATCTGAACTAGAGTGTTTTTCTGAACTGGCTCATCACTAGACATCCTGTGCTTTGGCATGGCCCTTCAAAGGTTGAAGTTGAGTGTTTTTTATAATGTAGGGATGATGCCAATTATGTCTATTGGCAAGTGCCTCTGAATTGATGTGTAATTCACTTGATATTGAGATGAACCACACTTGGCTCTGATTCCCTGCTTTATGAAATGTGTAGGACTGCTTACTCCCAGAGTGTTGGGATAAAATCCATTGTTATGAAGACCTCATTTTTTTTATTTTTAGAAGTGTTATCCTATTTGTGGCAGAAAGTGGGTTAAAATGCAGTCTGGTTATCTTGATTATTGCTTGTCGTTCTGCACCAATAAATGAGTAGCATGCTTCAAAGGAGGTTTTGTTTTGGTAGAATTTCTAATATTGCGGTTTCTAAATTCAGCATTTAATTAGGCCGGATGCATTCATTTCTGGGGTGTTCGTCCACAAACAGGCACAGAGCTCTGCTCTGGGTACCTACAGCTGGCTTAGGACTGTAAGCTTAAAAGCTGTCCAGCTCAACATGCTGTCCTACTTTTACTGTATTTGAAGAATACCTGGTGTGAAAAGGATCTTTGCACTGCAGTAGCCCAGTGTGGGGAGACTGTTCAGGAGCAGTGTGGTGGGTAGGAATGCCCGTCATCTAGAGACAGCTGCTCATCCCCAAAGCGTTGTTAGCTGGCCTGTACAAACAGCTGGTGGCTCCTGAATGCTGTCTCTGCTGGCCCCGGTGGGAATTGACTCGGGTGTTGTTGCTCCTGCCTCTTGTTAGCAAAACTTTTAAACGTACCGTGTTTACAAGTGTGATAAATATTCCTCTTATCCCTCCCATTCCTCCTGTAGATACTGAATAACTGCTTCATAGAAAATCGTCTGAGTACTTTTCTCAAATGCCAGGTAGTTGCTTGATTAAGAAAACCTGAAATTGCTTTTTCAGACAACTGTGTAAACTACCGTGTTTTTGTAGAAGTAAATGTTCTGTGAAGGAAAAATACTTGGAAAGCAAATAGATGAAATATACAGGAACCTTGAATGTCAGTGACTAATGAAATGGTATGTTTTGCATCTAACTTTCTGTAAGGCACTATCTGTATCTGACATCTTTAAATGGGCCAACTACTAGAAGGTATCTGACCTTCCTCGGAAAAAATGTCTACTTAAAAATCTTGTATAGACTGTGTTTTCTTGGAACCACAGCTAAATGATACTGGTATATGAAATGTGAGTGGGGAGAAGTCATTCTGTGAAGTGGCATGTTTTCCATGCTCTTGAATGGGTTAGTGAGTGGTACTGGATTTTGAATGTGGTTGTGTAGTCTAGTTTGATCCGGACCATTCATAGTTTCATGGTATCTAATTACAGAACAAGGGTTTTAGTCTTGTTTTGTGATGTGGTTAAGCTGAGGGTAAGATAGGGTTTTTTGCACTGATTATGTTAATACGGTGACTGTCATCTGACTTTAATACTTGTAACTACGTCAGAACTGGATGAAATTGTTTAATGTAGCCAGTATGTTGTTTAGACTACACCTAGAATAGTACACGCTGTTTTGAGACGGCTCTCTTGAAACAACCTCATAAATTAGTCCTCAGAAGTGCCCATTAAAAATACTGAAGTAAGAACTACGGTAGTGCAAGGGGACCTGGTGCCCGGATCCTCCTCCCGCTGTGTGCTCCAGGAGGCTCGGAGGGATGAGGCAGCCGAGCCACTCCCGAGTGGCTGAGCAGTGGACAAAGTGCAGCGGGAAGTTAGCTGGTGCTGGCTGGCAGGAGGACGGGCTGGCGGCTTTTTCCACTCCAGATGTAAATATTCATCACCTTATAGACTGCAGCTCGGGCTGACTCTTGAGAGCGGTGCCGTGAGGAGCATTCCACGTGCGGTGCCAGCGCACGGACACCCGGCAGCTGCTCTCGCCCGGGTGTTCCGCTGCTGCGGGGAGCGCAGTGCCAGCGTGCCCGGAGCAGGGGCAGCGGCTCCGGCCGCCGCCCGGGCCCTGCCGTCCCTTGACGTCCCCTCCGAGAGGGCCCCGGGACGGCGCTCGGGGCAGGGCGCTGCCGGCACCGCCGCCCTCCCACGCGTGTCGGCGGTGCCGCCGCAGCCCGGTGCCGGTAGNGCCGGGCCGGGCCGCGCCGCTGGGGAGGGGGCCGGGCGGGGCGCGGGGGGAGGCTGCGCGGCCGGCGGCACCGGCCCGGGCTGGCTTCCCGGGCGCGAAGCAAGTTGGAGCTGTGTAACTCGGAGCGATCGGCCCTTGTTGGCGGTGTTTGTCTGCGAAAGGTGATTTGAAGTCCACCTATAGCAAAGTGTACCGAAGTTTGCCTCTCGGTTGAGTCTGTAAACAGTTCCTTTAGAAACCCAAACCAGACATTCTTCCTTTCCTTCCGTATACTGAGCCTATGAAAGGCTGAATTTCTATGAGTTGCGGGTTGGTTTTTTGTTTTTTTTCCTTTTTTAACCTTCCCTTAAAGGAAAGTAATGGACAGCCTAAAAATTAACTCAGTTAATTCATTAGGTTGTTAGGGCAAGAGTATTAAATGTCCTGGAACAGGAGGGGAGGACTGTTAAGCCTTAAAAGTGAGACGGGTAGTTAAGTGTCAGATGTGCTAACAGTTGTAGTTCGTGTAGCCATATGTAACTGTTTGACTCTTCATTGTTGTGAGAAAAAAAACAACCTCTTCCCCCTCCCAAAAACACCCTGAAGCTTAACTGAGTTTCTTCTGTGCCTTGTTATGTAGGTCAAGTTTCTCTCTCTTCTTTTTTTTTTTTTCCTCCAGCAGGAGGAAACTATTACAGTATTTTGATTTCTGCTAGAAACAATGCATGAAACATTATCAGCCCTTTGCCACTACTTGTTTGTCTTGGGGCAAATGAAGCTGATGCAAATATGTCAGCTTTGGGGGCAATAAAAGTATGTATTTTTAATTAGCATCTTACTGGTTGCTCAACTGTATGGTATAAAAAGCTAATTAAATAGCAGACTGAACTCAATGCAGAACTGAGGATTAGCCATTACTTTTTGTGCAAGCTTGTTATCTAAAAATGTGACTTGCTCTGATCAAGTACTTGCATATATATATATCTGTATATATCTATATATCTATATTCATCCTGTGTCTAGAGCTTGTTGATATTCCTCTGAAAAGTACAAGAGCTCTAGTTTAAGTGAGCTTGCTGACATTGGATGCCCACTTCCTGACATGGGAGGAGGAATGATTCCACTAGTGTACTCTTGTGTTTCGTGTGGGAATATCGGCTTTGAATCACTGAAGCATTGCTTTATACAGTAGTGAGGAATTTTTGAGAGGACAAAGTGAAATTTAATAATTGCATATATTAAATTTTAAATATGTGAGTCTGCCATTTTGCTATGTGGAAAATTACCATATATTAGGGGAGAGGGAGGCAAACTAGATTCTTGGCTGAAATTCTGTTAAGCCTTTCAGTTTTGACCCTATGTAATATTTTATTCTTTGGAGTACCAGAAGACTATTACAGCTTAATAACATGCCTTACAGCGAGGAAACTTGTAAATAGCTGAATTGTGCTGTGTGACACAGTTCAATTCTAAAACTATCAAAAATGTGCTTTTTTTTTATGCATTCAAAATTCTATAGTAGGCTCTGGTGTCCATTTTAAAGTGTGCAATCCTTTACACAGCTTGAGAGTTGTAATGTCCTCATTTATCCTCCCAAATAAAATTTAAAAACAATTTTATGGGCCTGGCCACTCTCCCAGAAATCTTTCAAATGGGAAGCGTATATTGTCTCTTTTGTAACTTTTTTACTTTTGCAGGTTACTGTTTAACCACTTAAGGGCAGACGTTGTAGGTGAAGGTTAATAGCATTGGAAAAATGACCTGAGGAGCTTCATGCTGCTCCACCATCATCAATTTCATCTCTCAGAGCTCCTTGCACTTCTCAGGAAGAAGTACAGTGTCTGCCTTTGGTCTGCTAGCCTTATGCCTCTCCCTCCACCCCACCCTCTCAATAATTTGGACTGCAAATACTGAAACAAACCTACTGAAGCTGGAGGTAGCCTTACTAGCTAGGAGGAGGATTTTGGGTGGTCAAACATGTTCTGACAAAGTTCCACAAGATAAATTACCCACTACTTAGATGACAATGAATGGTTTGTAACATCAAAGTTTTGGGAGATCAAGTAGCACAAAGAGAAGACGAATACAAAAAGAAACTGCAGTAGAAGAGGTCAGATGTTATGAAAATAGTTTGCTCTGGGCTTTTTGTTTTGTCTTTTTCTGTATTTCAGATAAAATAATGGAATTCTTAATCTACATTCCTCACCTGAGGACACTTCCTAACAAGTCCTGTGCTTTTTTTCCTGTGTGCTTTTTTAATTACTCTGATAGCTAGTTCTGTTCTAGCAGCAGTGCTGCAGAAGTTTTCAGCTTGTAGGTATGATTTCTAACTGACATGATGTTGTAATAAATTCATAGGAATATCAGCTCTTACTTAACCTGCATACTATAATGTTTAATGTCTTGTCCATTAAAATAAAAGTATTGAATTCTTGAGTGTTTCTATCTCTTCTCCTTGTGAATGCTCTTTAAAAGCTTTATTATTATCAGTGCATTTTACTCCTGGGTTTTTTCTCGTTTTCTTGTTTTTCAGTTATTTTGGGGGGAAAAAAAATTGCAGCTCAGTGGCATTAGTAGGTGCCTTGCATGTAGGTAGAAAATGTGCGTAACAGTTCTTCCCCATGACTATTTACCTTGAGCTTAGTTATGCCATCAGTGTTCACATACTTGCTGGAGCTGAACCAAGCCTCTCGAGTTGATATGGTCTGATAGTCAGAAAGCTGCCCTGGATGTGTTTCTCCAAGCCTTCACCTGTGAAGTCAGATATTTGTAATGGAGAATTTTCCTGAACTTGCTGAAAGGAAAACCTTTTCAGGCACTTCTAGGCTGTTCAGTTGCATCATTCTCATTGGAACCAGAAGTAAGGACACTGGGTTCTTGTTCTGGGTCTCTAAACCATAGCATTGTGTCAGATCCATCCTATGCATGTGTGGATTTGCATCTACCACATCTCATCTCTGTAGTCTGAGAAGGCACCGTAGCCTTTGCTGAGCCGTGTCCTGCTGCACGGAGATTGCTGGTGCATGTAACAGGCCCCTGCTCTGCTTGTCATCATGAAAGACAGACCAGCCTGGAAAATACTGTCTTGTTCTTGGGATGCGTGAATTAGTCTTCTGATGCCCTGCAACTCTCTTTCCATATTCCACATAAGTATTTTTCAAATTTTTCTTCCTCTTTAGAATTTTGGAGGATCTGAGTTTTGCTCTGTGAACAGAGTGCTCTTAGTATATGTTAGGGTGTTAAATGACTGAAACAAGGACTTCCTGCTTTCTGCTGAAGGCCTCTTCCTTGCTCCTAATAGTACAGATTTTTTTTTTCTTTTGTGAAGTAGTTTTAAGAACAGTAAAAGAAACAGACACATTGTTCCCTTTTGTCACTGCACAGCCTCCCACTTTGTTCTGAGGGTATGATGAGTGAGGAGCAACAAGACTGGCCTGCTTTCCTAGGATGAGATTCAGAAAGAGTCAGTATTTTTCTTTAGGTCATGCAGATTTAAATGAAGATAGTGGAGTCAAGATAAGGTAAAATGCTTTTAACTCCAAAATTCTAAGCTTGGAAGTGTGTAACTAAGTTTTTGTTTTCTTCATGTATGCAGCAAGTAGAGAAATATATTTCAGATTTTCTCAGGGGACAAAAGGCAGTATTTACTTGTTAGCAACACATAGTTGAATCGATGCTATTCATCCTCTGAAATAAAATTACAAAACTTTTCTTTTGCAATATCAAGAAGGTGGGATAAAGAAGATCGAGGGATGCTGTGGAACTTGGGGATGATAATGTACAGTGGAGGATACTTAAATGGGAGGGATATAGCCTGTCTTGGACTTCAGCCACATCATCTACTGTCTGATGAAATTCTTTTCAATTTGATGTCTAACAATAAAGCTGCTGCTTCTAGAGGTTGGTGTCTGCATAAGTGTTTGCTTTTTCCTTGGTGAGAAAGGAGAATATTGGCCAACTTGAAGTAATGGTGGTCATCCTACCTGAAAGATAACTGAGCCCTCAGATGAATTTCCACATTAATTAGGAGATTTTCAAAAGGGCTGAAGGTGGGGAGACTTAAATAGCAAGCACCAGTGCTAACAAGCAAGACTGTTGTTAAATAGTTAATAACAGATGGCTGAACTTCTGATGCAAATGATGAGACAGAACAAGAGAAGTTCTCTGCATCCTGACCCAGCGACTCCTCATTACTGCCATGGCAACTAACACTTTTTACTCTCCAGTTTTAGCAAAGTTTATGGAACTGAAGATAACTTGTTGGTTTTATGACTTTAAAATAAATTTTAAAAGGCAAAGCAAACCAGCTGGAGAAGGAGAAAAAGTAAACTAAGAGAAAGTGGATATGAATTCCTAGAGGCCTTGCATATTCTAGTTCCTATAACATCTTTCTGAAGGATGTCTGAAGTACTGTATACTTTAAAATGCCTGGCAGTTAAAACATTAGTTTAAATGCAAAAGTTTATAATGTGAGCAGATCTCTCTGAATCCTTTCCGTTTACCTTAACGTGAAAATTGCCTCGTGCACCTTGAATAGCATTGCAAGGGGGAAGGGAGCAGGAGGGAGGAGGCTCTGTGTGTTTGAGCTGGGCACGGCGCAGGTGAGGAGGAGCCCGTGCTCGGTGGGGTGGATGTGGCTCCTCCTGACTTGCACGTGCAGCTGAGGTGCTGGCCTTGTGAGCAGCATGCTGGAAGCACCCCAAGTGCTCTCTTATTTTTATAGCAAGCTTACTCTATGGGTCCTGTACCTACTGGAGTTAAATTCAAACCAGAAGTGTCAATATCTCTTTTTAGGCTAGGACATCCGAAGGAGTGCTGTTGTAGACTAAACTTCATGGCACTGAGAGTACTGGAGGCTGGGGTTTGGTTTGGGAAGCCATGCCCAAGACCTGTAACTGAATCCAGGTCACTTCTCATGAAGCACAAACAACCTGTTGTAAGTCTGTTTTATCGGTGCTGTTAAGAACTTGCAGTTTGCTCACTTTTGCTGTGTTTGTGAGGTACATCTATGCTTGTGGGCCTTGCACTGCAGCAGTGGCTTCTTTACAGAGTGAGGGGAGTACTTCGGGTAGTTGTGTACCAAGCCTCTATATTCTCAGGCTGTGTTTCCTGACTTTTGTACTGCTGTGTTAGATGGATCAAGGACTTCCTCATCCTCCAGGTGTGTAACTCAGTCGTAAGAGGGCTTTAGAGAAGGGAAGCAAATTCGTGGGTTATTGCCTGAAGATAATTATTTGTTATCTGTGATACAAATTAAGAGTCACACTTGGGTATTGTGATTTGCTGGGTATTATACAAGCATGGAACAAAACACTATCCTCACCTCAGACCTTATGCAAGTATCAAACGCTAAATCAATGGCTTCCAACAGAGGGCTGTGAGGAAACAAAGGGATAATACTGATGGAGGCAGATAAACTGTGCTCCCACAGGCTAACAAGCCTTTATCACCGTAATGGAGAAGCTGCAAAGCAGAGTCATTTTAATCGAGAGTGTAGGACAGCACAGGGCAGGGGGACTAGGGACTAGTGAGGAAAGTAATCAGAGGCCAGTTTACTGCAGTGGGGAGTGGGTGACAACAGGAACGGTGCTAAGCCATGGAGGATCTCGAAAGCAAAAAAAAAAAGGAGTAATTTTCTTGTTATGAAAGATGATGTTTTAGGAGACAAAAAAACCTGAGGAAAACGTGGTTTCCTGTTAGGCACCCACCTGAGGTACCTCACAAGGCTGGATGGTGGTGAGGCACAAGCTTGTCTGTGCCTTTTTCACACAAATTCCGTGAGCAATCCTGCGGGCACTGCTGCCTGTTCCCTGGGCAGGCAGATAAGGCACTGCCCTCTGGCATTCACGTGGGCTGTGCCCGGCCCAGAGGTCCCCGCTGGCAGGGCGTGCTTCCAGCTTCATCACAGCTTGGACTGCGAAGAATTTATCTCCCAGGAAAATCTTTGGATTTCAGACAAGCATTTTTCCATACTCAAGAGGAAAACCAACTCATGCTAAAAGCAATTCTCTAAATGCTGTTTCCTGGGGATTCAGCCCAGCAAGGAGGGTGTAGTAAACCCAGTTTGCATATTTTTCTGGGGATAACGAGGGCAGGTTGCTTGTTGTCTGGATTCCCGTGCCAGATTCTGATCCTTTCAAGATCAGCCACTAATTCAGATGGTAAGAATAAAATGTTCTGTGCTAAAAATCTCTCAGATGTGTTTTTTATTAGTTCTTGAAGATAAGTGATTGCAAAAAACCAGCTGTTTACAGTAATAGCCAATGTAATCAGATATTTCTAAATGGAAACTTAAGTTCTTTTTGACTGTACTCTTCTGTGCTGGCTATTTTGTTATCTCTTAGAAAAATCCTCTTTCTCCAACAAAATTATGCATTGTTGTCCCTTGATAATAACAAAATTTATTTTCTTTATTGATTTCTAGTAGAAAATCTCTGTATAATGTTTTTGCTAATGGGAGGGTTGACAAAATAAGTTATGGGTATCAGGCACTTGGATTCTGGAATGTTTGTGAAGGGCTTTTGTTTTTTTTACCTGATGCTTAACTTGAGCATTCACAATAATTTATTAGATCTATTAAACCTGACAAGTGGGAAAATCCTTAACGTTGCCTGAACTCTGTTAGCAGCTGAAGTGTAGCTTTTGGCATATCTGAGCCGAATTCATCTTGGAGCAATTTTCCCTGAAAGAGAGTAATTTTGATATTTTCTGATTGAAGTTGCATTGGATATTTACTTTGGGCATTAATACTTTTCCTGCTGGTCCAAAACTCAGCTTTTTGGGGTTTTTTTCCCTGCTGTTTACTTTTAATTAAATATACATTTGCAAATTTTTAAGGAGGAACTGAAGTTAGGTTTTACTTGTCTGTCTTTGCTTACGTCAATTGGGCTTGCCCAGATGGAAAGAGGCTGTGGAGGGCCTTGAGCTTTGACTGGATAAAAACTGTTTTTCTTCACGTGGTGCTCGCGTTCGCTATTTTTAGCGTAGTGTTTTGTTTTTCCTAATAATTGATTGCTCTGTCCCTCGACTCCGGGGTCTCCTGATTTCAGAGCTTTCAGAGCTGTACCCCTCTGTACAGGGAGGCGAGGGTTGATCTCGGGGAGCAGGATGCTGCCGCCGGTGAGGCTGGGCTGGCAGCGCAGGGGCGAGCCCCGGCCCCGCGGTTCTGGGAGCGCGCGTTCCAGGAGCCCAGCGCAGGCTGTTACAGAACACGCGTGCGGCCCCCGGACGCGGAGCCCAGGCCAGGCTGCCGGGGGACTCGAGGTCAGCGTGAGCAGGGACACTTCTGCCTGCCCCTGCTCCGCGCCAGCAGCCCGAGCTCGCTCTTCCCTGCGAGTGAGAAGCGTTTTGAACAGACACACCATGAATACACCACGATTATTCTTGCTCCAGTGGTGTTAATTTTGGCACTCCGTACGAGTGTCTCGCGTCTCGGACTGTCATAAGCTTGTTTTGTTCTGTGAGGTGGCTGGATGTTTCTGGTAGCCTTCAAAGCTGCAATGCAAGCCTGGCAGGATGGTTGAATGAAGGGGAGAGGGAAAGCAGACACTTAAATTTTGTAAGCAAACAAGTATGCTGTTTGAAATTTCACTGTTCAAGTGGGCCCAGCTTTTAAAAAGGTACTTTCCAAGGTCCAGTGCTCCAGAGTTTCGTTAGTCTGATTTTTTTTTTTTTTTAAATCTTAGAGTCAATCTGATACGTAACAAGATAAATGTCACTCAGCTAGATCCCGTCAATTCTCCAAATTGGGTGAAAGCAAAGAGACGGAAAAACTGCATACATCAAGCTATTCAGTATTTGCCGACATGAAATATGTCTGGACATGTAAAATGACTATTTTGATGATTTGGATTGAACTGAAAGTTCATTACTGCCCAAGCAGTTTCAGATTTTTAATTCCTAGCCCATGAGGTCTATTCAGCCCTGTGGAAAACTGCACAGACTGTCATCTTCTCTAGAATTTAAAAATAAAGCAAATTAACCTTCATTTATCCGGATCAGGGCCATTGGCTGACCTAGGTAACAGTGCTGGCATTAATTCATAACTTTATGGTTTTTACAGGTTCCTCTAAGACAACCAGATATTTAAAACTGAGTGTTATCCATCCTTGAGGAGGGAGAGGGGCTGCTTTTTGGGTGGGTGCAGGGTTTATTGCTGCACTGGTGAGTTGCTGATAGCACCTATTTTACACTCTTACCAAATTTGTAATGTAAATAACAAAACCAAAACTTTCTTAAAATGTGCTACATGCAGATGATCAAAATTCTTGGTCCTGAAGAAATGACATACTAACCATGCGTGGGAGAGGTCTTAGTTGTTCATCTGGTTTTATTTTTTTTTAATAGTCTTTTAATAGAGTAGACTACTTTCACCAAAAACTGGACTAGGTGGGTTTTTTCCAAAAACATGTAAAGTTCTGCCCACTGCTGTCCCACAGTCTTCTCTGGCTCGTTTTTGTTTGCAGTGTTTGTAACCACAGTAAAACTGAGAAATTGCAATACCTATTAAAAATAGATACTGATAGGTATCTTTTGAGGAGATTTTCAGCATACAAGAGCTTCGTCAGTGGTGTGGTTTTCAAAAGCCATCGTTCAGGCCCGTTGGCACCTGACCGCAGTGTGAAGATGAGTGTTTGAGTATTGGTTGTTGAAAGTTTTCTGAGTGTGTGGAAGGCTGAGTGTTTTGGTGCTTAGAAAACCTCATTTGCCTTGACAGCAGTCCTGTGTTGAGGGCAGAATGCCCAGTGCAAGGTTTCCATAGTGTGTGATCCATAAGGGAACGTGGTACTCTCAGCAGGGGCTTTCCCTGACTGCAGCAGCTGTGGCATGCCTGCTGATTCCACCCAAAAGTGAGTCAGTGCTCTCACACAGCACTTTTCAAATTCTCTCTGGTTTATTTTCCAACAAATCCAACTATGGTCTGAAGCAAAGGGCACATGATGTAACAGTTCTTTTTCTTGCAATGGTCTTAGGGAAGAAAAACACCAGCTTGTGCCTGGTGGTTGTAAAGCAGAGTGGAACCTGTGCACACACAGAGCAGAGCTGGCCTTTCCCAGCGAGACTTTTGTGTTCCCGTTGCAGTTTTGTCAGGCACTAAATGACTCTTCCAAATCATTTCTTCAAAATTATTTTGAAAGCTGAAGGCTGCTTTATATTTCTCCTCAGAAAAGAAGTGTTATTTTATCTATGTTAATAGAAAAATAAGCATGAGAACACTTGAAAGTATATTGCCAAAGTTTCTAACACCGTAAGTAGTTAAGGTGATGAGATAAATCATGAAACACCCCAAAGAGAAAAATTTTTAGTGTTAATGGGGAAATTTTAGAAACTAGTATTTTTTGGCAAGGATAACACTTCATCTCTATAAATGCTGAGCCCAGACATGCTTGTGTCTATTGTGAAGAGACATTACAGAGGAATAAACTGAGTGACACTTTAGCAAAAATCTGGTCAGCAAAAGCTGCAAACATGTAGTGTTTTAAGTAGAGGGCTACGCTCTCTGGCAGCTCTCATAGGCGCTGAAATACCTACTGCAGGATTTTTTACAAGCTCTGTGTTGTTTTCCAGTAACATCTGAAAGTGATTTATTATCACAAATTACTGCTTTCCATCTCTAAACCAATCTCTGTATGAAATAGTACAGAAGTCTGCAAGTATGGATTGTTAAACAAATTAAAACTGAAGCTTATGTATGTCATCCTGTATTGTATTGTGTTTAGGGCCTGAAATAAAATTTCTGGCACACACTTTCATTTATGTACTATAAAAATGCTGTCACAGCTGGAATTTAATGCAGAGCTGCCATCAACCTGTTTAATGGGAGGGATGTCTTGGCTCGGGAGTTAGGCTTCCCAATACTCAATTGCAACTGTCACATGGATGATATGCCTTCAGGAAGAGACAAGGATTAGCTAAATAGATGTGCTTTTTCATTGTTTCATTTGAAAAGAAAGCAGCAGCTATGGAGGCACTGCAGTATGATATTTACAGCTAATATGAAGTCGAGTAAGTTGATGAAAGCCTTTGGTCTGTGTGTCTTCAGCTATGTAGCTGGTGCTGAGCTCCTTCTTGAGTTAATGAGCAACCAAAATGAAGATGGTCATCATTCTCATCTCCGAAGTTCTCTTGGCTGGGAAAGCCTTAATGAAAGTTATCAATATCAGTGAGAGAAGCATGGGAAAAAAAAATATAAATTTTGTATTGGAAAATCTGTGTTTTGGTGTAAAAATGCTCAGTTATTTGCCAAGAAAACACCTTAGGAAGAAATTGTCACATACTCTGTAAGCTGAAGTGTGCTCTGCTTTCTGTTCTAGGGTGACACACAGCTCCCTCAGCTTCTCAAACCGAGTGTTCGGATGGCTTTTGCATTGTGGTGCCAGGGCCAGTGCCTGTGAAGTTAGCTTAGGTCTGGTCTCCACATTGCCCTTGCTACCCCCTGGGAACTAGGATGGGATTTAAAACAGGAGCATCTCAGTAATTTGTTTTCAATTTAATTCTGCAAAGTTTCTATCAGCTTATTTACAAGGGTAGTAAATCACTGTGCTGGTGGCGAGTGAGGGCTGGATAGAAACCCGTTCCCTTTCAATTCCAGCCAAGTGTCTGTTCTGTGCTAAGCACCACACACTAACTCCAAAAGAGCTGTTTTCTCCTAATTATTTCCTTTTTGAAATGACCAGAAATACCTGACAGAAATCCTTTTGCTTTTTTGGGACTTAGTTTTTATTTTTTTTTCAGATAGGTGTATCGTGTCATGCAGTTTGTTCTAACAAAATCTAGCTTAGGCAGAGCATCAGCTAAACAAGGGGAAAATGTAAAAAACTAGAGGTGAATTAATGGAAATTACTTGGTCTGCTCCTTATAGGCATTTTAGTTTCATTATACTATAACTTCAGGTTTTTTGTGTAGTCACATTTAATGTAATCACAATGTAGGAAACTAATATAAAGGAAAACAGAAATTGACGTGCTCTTAAGGGCATTAGCTGAGCCAAGTCTTCTTTGCTTTCAGGACCTGTCCAGTTGTAGCATGTTGGTATAAGTAGCACCTTTAGTTTAGCAAAAAGAAAAATGTTCTCTTGCCACAAGTGTCTTCTATTTAAACTGCTAACCATTGCAGCACTGATAATCTTACAGCCTTACACTGACATTTCAGCACTTACGTACCCGTTAGGATAGAGTGGGACAGTTGTATTTTACAATAATCATGTTCTGCAAATTTTGGTGAACTGATGTTTGAAATAAGCCTCAAAGTTCATGTTTTCAGGTATTGCTTTCCTTCTGCTAAATACAGATGTTGAAATTGTAATGATTGACCTACTTTACAATTTGTGATTTCATTGTGAGCAAGAAACAATTCAGCTTGTACCATTTGTTCTTGTTCCTTTTCTTTGTCCAGTTAAGGGAAAACAAAACCAGTTTCCCTGATCAAAATGCAAATATTGGATCTAGAACCTGGTTTAATGCCAAAAAATCAAAAGAAGCACATTAAACTGTTGTTGCTTAGATAAAAATAGAAGCTACAGTTGGACGAAGAGAAGTGACTCAGTAAGCAGCATGGTGATGGCAAAATAGGATGTCAGCCAAAACGCAGGAAGCAAGATGGGAACACCCAGATCAGTTTAACAGTCTGCATTTTACACTCCCAGAGAGCAGCAGTTTCTGAGATGACTGCAGGAAACTTAAGCTTTAAATGGATTTTATGTCTGTACTTATTAAGCTGTTTGAACCTGAATAAGTTTTACTAAAATGTGAATTGTACTTTTTTTCCCCCCCCCGGCCCAGTTTTAAAACCAGTCTCTCTATTTACAGTAAAGCTGCCTCGAGATTGGCTCTGGGTGCTGTGAGAGGCGTCCAGCAGGAAGGTGCAGGAGATGAGCAGTGACCCACACGTACCCAGGGAGTTACTGCAGCGCTGCTCTCGGCCGTGGAGCTCATGGCACTGACTGATTGCTGCTGCTCTGCAGCTCTGCAGTAACTTCATCAACTTCACGTAGCTCTGTCTTGAGTTTTCAAAATCCCCCCTTGCTTACAAGATACTGTGCTTTGGTTTGTTTTTCTGGTTCTGAACTGGCATAACAACACAGAAACAGGTGAATTTTGTCCTGTTTTATGTGAAACAAAGTAGGACCAGAGGTTTTTTTATAGCTTATACTGTTATTTTATTTGACAAGCAGGTATGCATCAGTTCCAGTATAAATTCCTATGCTGCCATTTTCTGCCTCCAGCTGAACTGCTTTGATACCCAGGTAGTGGTTCAGTTTGGTACCCTGCAAAAAGTAGGCTGACAGTAACAATAAGATGAATTACTGTGCTGTTCTCCTCATGTTTTCACAATGACTGTCCCTGAGCTCAAAGATCTTGAGCCATAAGAATGTAAGACAGTTGTCAATGTGTGTCAATCTGCATAGGATTATTCCTAAATCAAGGTGAGTAACCAATTCATTGCATTTGCTTGAGTTTAAGTAACTAATAGCTTGTTTCTTGAAACAAGTAGTCCATCTAATGACTTTACCTCTTGATAGCTTAAATTATACCTAAACTCTTAATACTGCAAAGCTTTTGAAGCGTGTGACTTCAGATTTAATGATGGGTTTGTAATATGCAGACACAACATGACTGCTCATTTAGAGAATCTTGAATTTGGGGGATTCAAGGGCAACTTTCTTTTGAAGTGAAGCACAACGTGGAATTAGTTAACCAAAGCATCCGTAGGTGTTTCTAATTCCAGAAGAGAAGCTGTTAGTCAAACATATACATTGTGTTTCATTTCCTTTACAGTAGTTTCTTGAATCCCTGCCTTACTCTTAAAATGTGGAAGTGCCTTTAACCTATTTCTTGGAATAGCGAGATAATAAAACTTATTCAGAGTTGATTGTTTTGGGGGAAGAGCTTTTGCTGTAATTTTTTCAATGCAGAGCAGTGCCCTTGCTGGGAGGTGATGGGTTCTGAGTGCTGACAGTGCAGCCACCTTCTCTCCAGGGTCCCTGACTCTCCTGGACCGAAGTGTCTCCTTAGGGACTGCCTGTACTGAAGGTACAAAAAATGAGATCCAAGTACTTAAGCCACGCTTTTAGTCTTTGTAAAGAAAGGAGAGAGTAGATGTGGGCAACCACGGTGCCCACTGGACAGCCTGGGTAGGGCAGGAGCAGGGCTTGCATCAGCTGGGAATCCCAACAGCCTACACCATGTATTCCATATTTTGTTAAGTGTTTTGCTTGCTGGGTTTCACCTTTCTAAGAAGTGAAATAGGAATGTGATTACTTTAAATCAGTGGCCTCAAAATCCATTATGGGTGCCTAAAGATTTTCCAGGAACGGTCTGGACTGTCACAGAGCATATTCAAAGGCAATTATTAGTTGTTTCATGGACTCTTGAAGGAAGTAGCTCTCAATCAGTGAAGGTCAGGATTAAAGGATACTTCCAGTTGAACTAAATTGTCTTTCTTTGAAGAAACTCTCTTTGCAAAAATGAGCTCTTTTTCTGAGAAGAGGACAAGCTTGTTAGACAGTTGTGGTGAGCAGTGCAGAATGAGAGGTTCTAGGACAATAAAATAAGCAAAGGACTGAGATTGTGGTTGTATCACGGCTTGGTCATGATGGGAGGGTGGCACAGGGCAGGAGAGGCTCTGCTGGGGCCATTTCTTGCCTTGCTGTGCCCAGGCAGGACAGGGCAGCAGCTTCCAGATGTGTCTTCTGGTGGCACCTGGAACACAGTGGGTTACATGATACCCAATGTCTGTTTCCTGGCCTAAGCCTAGGAAACAGATTAAATGCTCTTCTGGAACATGTCTTTCAGGAAAACACGTTCTGTAATTGCTACAGAAAACGCTGTGATAGGAAAAGGAAGGGAGTTGGTCTGCACCAGCATGACCTAGTTGGGAAGGGAGTCAGCTGGGCATAACTCGATTAACTGAAGTTTTGGGAGAGTCCTTGGGTTACAGTTAAGTGGATTTGTGAATCCCCACTACCACATAACTAACCTTAATTGATGTTTCAGGATGTGAGCCAATTTCAGTTTTTGGGGAGGATTGTGAGTTCTTATTCTGTATTCCAGTGCTTGTGCACCTGTGTGTAGTGGAGGTAGGAGGACAAGGATTTGAAGACTCCCTGCCATTTCTGGTTAAATGGGCTTTTCTGTTTGTCCAGAAGGTGTAGAAAATCAGTTGTTGTTGAGGTTGGTGTGTGCAGGAGGCAAAGGAAAACAAAATACAGCAGTACTGTCTGCTCTGCTCTATGCACAGTAGCTTCAGTCTAAATTTAAATTTCCCTTTTTTCCTCCTAGAGTAGTCTGACACCTGCTGCTATCTCTTGTGACCACCTGGTCAATAACCTTTTGTTTCAATGTATTGGTTCGAGGGCTGTAGTGCCTTATTACTTTAATTCCTATTTACTTGTGTCAGCTAACTGGATTTTTTGCTATTTTAAGGGGAATAAACCCCAATCACTGCAGGGATGCACATTTTATGCTATATACTTGCATGTTGCATTGCTAGAGATGAAGCAGAACAATAATCATATTTGTATAGTCAGGTTATAGGATTGAGGTTATTCTGTACACAATATATGATGTGTCCTAGGGCTGATTCATACACAAAACCAAACAGTTACAGCACACACAGAGTAGGACTTTTTTTAACTAAACACTGAGTTTGCTGTTTCTATAAATGTCATTCCACCCTTGTCCTCAATTGCATCAACTTGCATCATCTGTGCCTGTTGTATGGGAGCAGTTACCAGGCTTCTCAATGGTTATAGGGTTTTTTCTTTATGAAAACTCTAAGAAGTTGCTAAATGATATATAAATCTAGTGGAGCTATAAAAAGATTCTATGCCACATGAACTTTGTAGGAAAAAATATATTTCTCCATATCTATTGCTGTTTGTCCTGTAATTTTTTTTTGAAGTCTAGATCAAATAACTGGTTTGTTACATTGCTGACATAATTTTAAAGTGCTGGCCCTGTCTTTATAATGCTGTAGCATTTCCTAGTTCAGCACAGGCTTTTTAGTGATGCCGTTTTTATTTTGAAACAACATGGTGTTTTTGTAACTATGGCCAATATAAGTATATAAATATGTCTCTTAAGCTAGTTGGGTTTTCCATTCTTAAGGCAAGAAACTGGTTGCTTCTGAAATAATAGGTTTGATACAGGAACAGGAGCAGTATTTGCACACTGAACTTGGAAGTGAGCTCCAGCTGTTTACATAAAGCAGTATCATGTATGTAATCTGAATCTAGAGTGATGATTATTTCAGAATATGCACCTGGCTTTAGTCACCAGATCTTGCTTATTTACTGTTCACTGGATCTTGCATCTGAACATCTTAAACTGTCTCTGTCTTGTTGTAGTGACCTGGGGTATGTCTCTGAAGGCACTGAGCACTTCAGTGTGCAATATAAGCTTTGCTATCAGAGGCTTTTTAATACAAAAAAAGGGGTGGGGTTTTTTGCCTAAATCCAACTCAGCAGCAGCACTCAGACCATAGGATTTGTCCATTAATTTGTGTCAAGTCCAAAAGATTTTGGGAACATATGGATTATCTTCTTAAAAAGAGAGCTAAATAATAGAAAGTCTACTGCTTGATATGATAAGCTGCTAATGATAATTGAAGGGCATGTCCCTTTTACTGTTACTTGCCACTTAAAATTCTCTAGTGTAAATTTTCAGGTATCACATTTTACTGTGCACATGCTGATCTTGATCACACTCTTTACAGTTTTTCTTAAAAATCATACATGTTTTTACGTATTTTAACTAAAAAGAATTCTTCTTGCACATTTTCGTAGGGATGAAATAGCTTTGTTTGGTCTGCTAAGCATGAAACAATTCTGGTTTAAAGTAATTTCACTCCTGTTGAACACTTTGTAGATTTTTGAACATCTATGTCAGAGTAGGCAAAATACTCCACTAGTGATCCTTCCTGCTGGGGCTTTCTTGAAATTACCACGGCCTTTGGACATACAAAGATGAGTTTAGCAGCAAGATAATGCTGCAATTTTTTTTTTTTTTGTCTATTGTATATCCAAATCCTTTTCAGAGTCTTCCCAAATTCCATTTTCCTGTTCCCAAGTATGACTTGCCTATTGTTCACCAGACTTCCAGCTGAAAAAAAATAGCAGGTGCCTAATTTCATAGGTGACTCATATCACTGCCTAAGAGTCTTGTCTTCTCTGTTATTTACCGTTCCTTTAATCTTTCATGCACCCTTTATTAGCTATTTTTTGCCATCCGTCCGGTGAATGACCATTTTAACATATGCCAGATGAATTAATGCATTGTTCCCATGCCATATGGGGTCCTCCAGGGTAATTCATCTGTCCTCTGGCTCTTCTTCAGCAGTGGGCTGACTTCTGTTATTTACCTTGTGTAGATCCCTTCAAACAGGCTGTAAGCCCTGGGGTCCGTGGTGTACAAGCCTGGGCTAGGCAAATATGTACATGCAAAAGCTAGTTTTACACACTTGATGATTTGCATATGCAGATAATTGCACATTTAATTGGAGCTTTTGTTTCATGCATCCATTCTTGTATGCATCTCTCAAGTCTGCCTTGCAGTGTTTGCCAAATGCTCTGCTCTTAGGGGACCAAGACAAAAACGACTTCTGAAAGGTATTTTATGCATGATAATTGAAACATGCATAGAAATTAACTCTGTCCCTGTGGCAGTTTTGTTTTGGTGGGTGACATAGGACATTTAAGCTAAAATTGTGAAGATGTCATGTGCTTTTGTCCCCCTGAAGCTTGAAAATAAAGGTAAAGAACTGCTGGCAGCCCTGCCTCCACCCGCTTTTCTTTGCTGCTCTTAAAATAGACTTTGAAGTGAATGTATTTTCGCTTTCATGGAAAAGAGAGTTTTCTGTAACCTCTTCAGTAATTAAATAATTTTGAAACTTGAAGTGTTTTGAAGCAGAGAGGAGAACGACATGATCTGGTTGTACTTAAATGTGTTTGAATGATGGGTGACATCCTCGTGATGAGGGAGGAGGAGGAGAAGGGTGCTCTGTAAAACACCATAAAATGGTGCATCTTAACTCTGCAGGAACTGAGTGTGCCAGGGCTCTTCACGAAGAGCAATGCCAGCTGCTGCTTTGTCTACAGAGACTTGTTGAGTTTTCATTCTTTGCACAAGTTTAGACTGACCGTGGTACAAAACAATGAATACTCTCTATGTTTCTTCAGGACATTTCCTATGTGTTAATGGTAACTAAAAATGGACCTCTGAAGTAAGCCTTGCTCTCAGCAGGAGGGACTTGCAATAAAAATCTTAAAGAACATTGTGTCCCACTTTCTCTGTAATAGAAGTAAATATTTCTTTTTTTTCTTCTTCTTCAATTTTTAAACTGTTTTATGATATATTGTGGCTTCTTATTCCATCTGTCAGATGATAATAACAGTGCCAAGTCATACTGTCATCAGACTTCTCCCACAAGAGCCCAGGAAACCTTTTGTCTTCTAGAAAAGCTGTAGAAAAACAAAGTTCTTTGTCTGTTTGTAGTGACAACATTATGAGATGAGGAAAGCTGTTTTGTGGTGCTGGAGTGGGGAGTGGTGGGCTTTATGGGGAGTGCAGCCAGTCTGACACCAAGATCCACTTCCCACAGCCCACTCCCATTTCAAGTGTAATTGAAACAAACCGCAGGGTCAGCCAACAGTTGTTACACAGCAAATGTCATTAATTTTTGTCTTTTTGAAATGACAGATACTTTGGATGAATACTTTGAGTATGAAGCTGAGGAGTTCCTGGTTTCCTTGGCCTTGCTGATCACTGAGGGCCGGACACCAGAGTACTCGATCAAGGGCAGGACAGAGGGCTTCCACTGCCCACCAGCACACTCAAGTCAGCCACCAACAACTAAGCATGAATGCAGCGACAAACTGGCTCAGGTATGGCAGTGGCTCCCATTTCATGTCACAAATCCTTGCTGCCGTGGTAAAGTCAGCCAGGAACCCACAGTGGATTCACAGTTAAGCATGAGTAACAATGGCTCTCTGTCAGTCCTTCATTTAAATGAGTATGTAATTCAGTATCCTACTAATAATAGATCTGTCCTTAAAATGAGAGATCATTAAGCCTTTTATCCTTGAACATGAAGTTCTGCACGACTACCTGAATGCAGTGCCTATTTGAATCTTTATTATGTAAATGACAAGCACTATACTTAGCATTCTTGGTCTGGGGTTTCTTTTGAGAAAATGCAGGCTGACTTCCCTAACTTTTTGCTTTTCCAGGTGTTCTTGAAAAGTTAGTGATCCAAAAAACACAAGCACATCAAATCTAGCCACTCTGGGAGTAAAGTTGCAGCATCCCACCTCTCAAGTAAAAGTTCCTAAGTACTGTGGGAATTTAAGTTATATTCATGCAGAAGTTAGCCTGCTCCAAGACACAGAGTTTATAAAGATACTGCTGAGTCTGTCTATCCAAGAGGGTGCCTTGTGGAGAGATAACTGCAAGGTAGCAAAATGCAGTGGTTGGGGAAATGTATTTTTATAAGCTTTTTAAATTTTCTAAAGAAATTTGCTCAAATGGCAACTGTAAAGGATTTGTTAATTACTTTTTCATTTAATAGCTTTGGAATCTTATTTCTGATTTGATGAAACCAAACAGAATTTGACCCTTATCCTTCTCTAGTACTTTGGAATGTGCTTTTAAATTAGATTTAAATCTGGCTAGTATTTTTATGGCTTGTGTATGTTGACATTTTTCTTTCCCTCAGTGTCGTCAGGCCAGGCGAACCAGATCTGAGGTTATGCTTCTGTGGAAGAACAATATTCCAATCATGGTAGAAGTGATGCTACTTCCAGACTGTTGCTATAGTGATGAAGGGCCCACCACCGAGGGGAATGATTTAAATGATCCTGCAATCAAACAAGATGCATTGCTGTTAGAAAGGTGGATTTTGGAGCCAGTTCCTCGACAGTAAGTTGGATATGAGGATTAGCTGATAATTGCAAGAATCTTGTCCTGTTAAAGTCCTTAAAGTAATCAGTGTTTTTGAACTGGCTCTTTGCCGTGAGGACTGATCTAAGCAAACCCCTGTTTGCTAGTGAAATCAAAGCATCTCAATTTTAGTCTTCTTATACTCAAAATTTCTGCAGTACACATTGTGCAGTGCAGAATACGAAATGATCCTGGCTGCAAAGGTTCTTTTAATACATTTAACATTTGTTATGTCAAATTTTGTCAATTTTAATGTGTATAAAAACAAATCAGGCTCTGGAATCTTCAAAATGTTTCAGGAGTTTTTGTTTTGCTTGACTAAGCTGTATTTTATTTTTCTGACCGAAGATCTGACAATGTTCTAGTTCTAATAAGTCTCTGAATATTCTTTCCAACGCTCATGTGTTTGTCTTTAAATGTCTTAGGAGTGGAGATCGATTTATTGAAGAGAAGACCCTTTTACTGGCTGTTCGCTCCTTTGTTTTCTTCTCTCAGCTGAGTGCGTGGCTGAGTGTTTCACACGGTGCTGTTCCCCGAAACATCCTGTACAGGTACGCCTGGAATGGAAAAAAACTCGTTTGCTGTTTGCAGATTGCTGCAGCCTGTCTTAAAATCATTCTTCTCTCCTGTTCTTCTGCTTGCTTTTAGAATTGTTGGCCTGGTACTTTGGCAGTTCTATAGGATTTGTGTACTATGCAAAGTACAGCAGTTGCTGATGTTTCTAGTGCTTTTTCTTAGACATTTGTTATGAAGTAGATAATTAAAAACTCTTCATTTAGGTATTGTTGTAAATGCCCTTCGGTATTGTTTCAGGGTGAGCGCTGCAGATGTGGACTTGCCATGGACGTTCTCCCAGACACCCACTGAGCATGTCTTTCCTGTTCCTAATGTTTCTCACAATGTGGCCTTGAGAGTCAGCGTCCAGTCCTTGCCCAGGCAATCCAACTACCCAGTTCTGACCTGCAGTATTCACACCAACCTTAGCTTTTATGACAAGCGAATGCAAGAGCGAAAGTTCCGTCAGCACGGCGATGCCAGTGCTGCTCAGCAATGCAGTGCTTCCAGTCCACAGCGCTTTTGTGGGAAACAGACATGGACAATGACACCTGAAGGCCTACTTAATGGAAAAAAGTTGCCTGAATTTACCACATCTTTCAGAAATTTAAAACTTTATCCATCTACCGGACTTGGGTCTGACTTTGGGGCATCGCAGTCCAAAGTTCAGTGCTATAATGCTACAGCAGACAATAAGGCACAACCTCATGAAACACCGGTCAGGACTTTTAAATCCTATTCTCTAGCTGATTCCCGTGTTTCAAACAGTCATTGCTCTCATCAGCCCACAGAAACCAATCCTTTGATAGGCTCTTTACTTCAAGAGCGACAAGAAGTCATTGCTAGGATTGCTCAGCACTTGATTCACTGTGATCCAGCTACTTCACCAGTTGTTGCTGGGCGTCCGTTCAACACACATGAAAACATCTCGGCTACACCAAAAGCTTTTCGGAGTCCTTTCGAAGATGAAAATTTGCCAAGGAAAAGCAAGGAAAGCACCCCTGTCTCTGTTGCCAACTCAGACAATGCAATACCGGAGGATGGTGGGGAAGGCAAAGCTAGAGCAGTGCCAGAGGTCCCCCTGCTCGCCGCCCGTGTTCCAGGGAACCACTGTGGCCGTCAGTCGGCAGGAGAGAGCAACCCCCTGATCGATTCCCTGCTCCAGGAGCGGCAGGAGGTGATAGCAAGGATTGCCCAGCACTTGATTCATTGTGATCCAGCCACTTCCCATGTTGCTGGACGTCCATTCAAAGTGCACGAGGCTAGTCCAGTCACTTCCAAAATTTTCCGAAGTACATATGAAGATGAAAATTTGCTGAAGAAAGGCAAGGAACCGTCTTCTGTTTCTTTTGCTAAATCCAATTTTTCTCTGTTAGAAGACAGCAGTAAATCAGGGACAAAGACACCTGATACTCCTATCAGTCCTTCTAGGTTTGATGGAGAATTGAAGACGTCTCTGAAAGTCCAAGCAAGAAGAAAATTGGTTTTAGCAAAACCCAGTGAAGCTGTCCAAAATGCATTTCATCAGACTTCAAATAAAACTTCTCATGCATTTAGTAGCATTCACATATCATCATCATGTATTAAAGGAAATAAATCTGAAGTTCCAGATAAATTGGAAATACATTCTGGTTATGCACAGAAAGACCAGACAACCAATAGAATTAAACAGGGTTCAAATTCCAGCAGCATTGATGAACAGATTTGCACAAATAAACTTAAAGAAAGAACAGTTGTTAGTGAGAACAATGGCACAGACAGTTTTAATAATTTACAGATAGAAAAATGCAGAATACTTGAAGGTACAAAAAAAGCAACTGTGATGCCAGTATCTGACTCTTTGCACAAAAATGAGCTCAAGTGTTTAGAGAAAGACTCAAAAAAACCAAATATTTATGAGCAAAATACTCAGCTTGTTAGTATTGAAAATTATTTAAATAAAGACCATGACAGTTTCAAAAACAAAACCAAACAAGATAAAACAAAAACTGCACATGATGAGAATGAAGACCCAACAGGCCTGGATTTTCAAAGCACTTCTCAGAAGAAACCTGCTGAAGACAATGTGGTTAAGTGTGAGCGGCAGAAGAACCCAGATGTACAGGTAAATACATGTGGGAACAGACTGTAATTCCTACAGCTGCCCTTTGTCAGAGAGCTTGTACCCTCTATCTGCTAAGGACCAGCACGAAGAGGAATTTAGGCCTGACCTTGTAGGAAGCAGCGTGTTACCATTGTAATCTTGGCCTGAAGTAACTCGGGAAGGATTTCTTCATGGAGAGGGTTAAGCATGGGAATGGACTGCCCAGGTGCCGGTGGCACCAACCCTGGAGGTGTTCAAGAAATATCTCAGTGCCATGGTCTGGCTGACAAGGTGACATTGAAATGATTCTGTGTGATTGGGTAACTTGGCCAGCGGTGCCTCCCCTAAACTTCATCAGTTTAGCACGGAGAGGAACGCTGTCTGTTCCACTGGCGGGGACAGAGTGACGAGCGACTGTTCCCACAGGCAGCGAGGCACCCTGGTTTGCAGAAATACACCTGTCTGGGTATGGGGTGTGATCTTCTGGGAGCACTCTGTGTAACTGCAGATCGACTCAAGGGGAATTTACACTGAGTGTTTCATCCCACGCTAGTGTGATGTAGATCCACCTGGGTCAGGAGTCTTGTCCCTTACAGCAAGTGAGTGTTATCATGATAGGTCACTGAAATATCCCATTGATAACCTGAGTAAATTTGTTCTGCTGGCAGAAAGCACCGTCTCTAAAACACACAAATACGTGGCGGAAACACAATTTTCGATCCCTGGATGGAACTTCAACCAGGGCTTTTCATCCCAGAACTGGACTGCCTCTGCTTTCAAGTCCTGTAAGTTATTTTTTAAATTCTTTTAACTGAGAAAGGGAGTATTTGTTCTTCTAATGTCTGTGCATGGTATAAAATTTGACAAAATACCTAGGTGAAGTGTGTGTATTTACTTTGTGTCACAGTGAATACTCTTGTGAGTGGAAATTAATGCTTAAATGAGAGTTAACCTGTAAATGAAGCTGAACAGTAGTTTTGGAAAAGAAAATACTAAAGACATAGTTGTTGAGATCATATCAGGATTAACAAAAGGTGGCAATAGAAAAATCAATGGAAACAATGCTTTGGTGCTATTTTAGAGCACAAAAGAAAGCATTTTGAAGATCAGTGCTTTAAGCGTAAGTTAACATTTTGTCATTTAAGAGGTTTTGTGTTAGTTTTTAATACCTGATTGCCTATTATTCCAAGGCTTTTGTTTCTGTGACCAGTTTGTACTGTACATTCTTCAGTAACCAGAGATGTCATGGAATGTCTCAGTGAAACAAAGCTGCTGTGATAAGGCAGACACTGGGGAAGTGTCACAGTTCTTGGTAGGTTGTTTGGAGTTTTAAAAAAGCAGGCAGTCCCTATTAAAACTACTGAAGTAGTGATGTCCTGTAATCAACACATGATATGCTTTATTTTTCATTGCTTGTAAAGGCTGTCATATTCTCAGGGAAATTTGATGGAAATTGTTACAGCCTGTTTATTCTGTACTGCTCCAAAGAGACATCAGCTTCCTGAATGTCTTTATTGAAATACTTCCTGCTAATCAGAATTTACAGTCCCATAATTAATAGTCCTAGAACTTTCTTCACTAAGTTTCAAATATGTAGGAATTACTCTCTCTGCTCTGTTTTTATAATTTTGTAATGTCATGAAAATTCTTGGCAAAATGTGCTTACTTGGCAAAATTGTCTGTGGTAGCAGTTCAGTTTTCAAATTAGCATCTTCTTTCCTTGTTGAGGTTCCTCAAAGGAAAACACAGTCTGGGTGCTTTGATCTGGATTCATCATTGCTGCAGCTGAAATGTCTGTCTGCAAGAAGGTATCTTTTATTTACCAGAAACATTGAGAATTTTGAGGGAGGCATAGTGTATATATCGATTTATATGCAAAACCAAAGCTTGTTAGCAAAGACAAAAAATGCTTTCAAAAGAATCCTTATTTTGATACAAGGCTCAGCAGCTGAGGTGCCCTGGGAGTTTCCAGGTTAGCACAGCTCTGGGACATAACCATGGAATGAGAGCTGCTGGCAGAGTGAATTCTGTCCCAGGCAGGGGTAGATAAGCTGTCAGATACACTTGAGTTTTCAGACAGAAAAGCTAGTAATCATTGGTTCTTCTTCAAATCAATGTTAATTTTGTGTTGTATTTTGTTCTCAGTGTTGAACAAGTTAAGCATTTTGTCTTAACTTGTTCAGAGAACCAGACTTTTAAAAAGGGCCAATCCTGACCTTTTGTACATTAATACATGTAACATAAACAGCTTTTGGTATGGTAGTTTGATGTTGGAAATATGAGATACGTTTCAGAATATGAGACAAAAGTACCTGCATACAAGAGAAAATAATCTGATACTTTGATTCCTCCTAATGGAGTTAAAGAACAAAATTGCTGTTGTCTTTATCACTTGTAATGTAAAACTGGTGAAACTATTTTTTCAGTTAACTAGAAAATGCTTTGCTATTATGATTATGATTATGATTATTATTATTATTATATTTGCTACTTTGCTAAAGTATTAATAGGCAATGTTCAACTGTTACTTCTTTAGGACAACGTTTTGTAGTACAGTAAGTAAATTATTCTTTCTAGAGCTGTTTATACCCAGAAGACAAAAGCAAATGTGTTTATTCTTTATATTTATTCTGTCTTTTTTTAATAGCCCACAACAATGTATAAACAGAGACGGTGATCCAGACAGCCATGGGAAACCATTTCTAAGTTCCAGTGCTCCACCAGTAACAAGTCTTAGCCTTCTGGGAAACTTTGAGGTATTGCATATTCTCTATAATTCTTGTGGTATTTTTAATACTCTTCTCTACTGCTTTTAAAAGTATATTACTGTGAACAATTCCAGCCTTATTAAAATGTAAAAGTTCCTAACTAAATGGAATAAAATTTGTTTTCATTTCCAGCTGTAAAGGCACTTATTTCATGCCCCAGACATCTTCTGTCTCAGAGAATCAAATACAATGAGTTGCTTAAGCTTTTGTTTCCCACTATGGTCAAGTTAGAAGATGTTCTGTTGCCTTAAATGAGATTTAAGAACCTGTAATTGTTCATGTTTATAATGTACTTACCTAGAAAAAAGGATTTACATTTTCACTCTTAAAGTCTACTTAATATGTCACAAAAGCTGAATTAAATCAGTGTATTAAACAGAACATGTTTGAAGTGTAGGCTCCAGCTCTTCCCTTCATGTAGCATATCCAATAACAGCAACTAACAGCCAGCACATTAACGGGTTGTGCTGTACTCTCTTGTGAAATACGCAGTTGAATTTGTTGGGGAAGGTTACTGAGTCTAGGTTATTATTTTTTTCGGATAGTTTATGTTGAAAATCATGCATAGATCCTGCTGCAGCAAAGTTCTCTGTGGGCTTTTGCACAGTTTCAGCAGGATGAAGACAGGACTTGGACAACGCTTTCTCTTAAACCACTGTCATCTTACTGAAGGTTCATCATTTTTGCCTTAGTGATTTTTGGCAGGTCACCTTATGAAAGACGCAAATTTTTATATAGACTTGTTTCCTGACTAGTTATGCTCTGTTTTATTTGAGGTGTTCCCAAGCTAAGCTGTATGTGCTTTGTTTTTCAGGAATCTGTCCTGAATTTCCGCCTGGACCCGCTCGGGGTCGTGGAGGGTTTCACAGCAGAGGTGGGAGCGAGCGGAGTCTTCTGTCCCACGCACATGACTCTGCCAGTTGAAGTGTCATTCTACAGCGTTTCAGATGACAATGCGCCCTCTCCTTACATGGTGAGTGTGTGGTGGGATTTATTTTAAATAAATTCTGGGATGTGGAGGTAAAGAGCAAGAGCTTGGTGAGTAGAGGGTTCAGAAAGTGAAGATTTGCAGGGATCTGGCTTATTTTCGACTGCCTGTGACAGAGTTGTCCTGTCCCTCTTCCTTTCCCTAACTAGTGCTTTTCCTTCCACTTCTCTGCCCCACCATTCAGCTGTTCTCGTCTTGGGATATTGAATGTATTTGTCTCCCCCCACATGGCAGTGATCAACCCCCAACATCTCTTTTTATCCATCTAACTTAAAATAGCAGTGAGGCAATAGCGGGGCTTACCGGGATACATTTTGTTGTCCCAACAAGCAGCTGCTCTGGGCAACTAACCCCTCTGCAGAGCGGCTTAGGTGCAGGCCACAGGGCAATTGCTGATGGAGACCTTAGACTTGGAAGTTATTCAGCCCTTTCTTTTAAAGCAAATACTGCCGGGGCTGTGGTGGCACACAGGCTGCATGCTTTGCTGATGTTTGCAGCGACACTGTGTTTGTGTTCTCGGTCTCTGGCTGCTAATTCTGTTCCACCTTTCTACAGTGACAGCACGCGTTTTGCACCTCTAAAAGTGCTCCTCTGTAAAAAGCAAAGGGTGCCTTGTATGCTGGCAGTGAATCAGAGGCTGGATTTGTTCTGAATGCCTGTTAAGGAACCTCAATTTTACATAGGTGACAGATCCAATTTTTAGAGGTTTTCGTGTGTGTACATCTGTCTAATATACAGTAAAGGGTTTGTTTAAACATGTAAGTCAAGCAACGAACATCTGAGCATCCCAACATTTAGATTTTAAATTCATAGCAGTTCCCATATTTCTGACCTTCTGTTTTGGAAAGTATTCAGAAAAGGAAATTGCTTGGAGTTTAAGTAATGGCTTTGAGTTTAAACTTGTATATGTCTTAACTGCTGCAAAAAGTATCTATTCTTTTGCTTTCACCTTTCTAGATTATTTCACGTGATTTTCTAGGAGGTGAAGGGATTCTCACGTTCCTCAAACGGTTAAAGTAGCATTGCTTATTTTCCTAGCTGTGTTTCATTGTTTCAGGCTTTTCCACATGCTCTAAATATGCTATTACGGCTGAGTCTCCCAGGATTAATACAGCATTTGTGTAGTGCCTCCATCATCAGAAACATTGTTTCTGTTTGTATAGCTAGTTTCTCTGCTTCGGGGTCTTTTTTTGGTTGGTTGGTTGGGTTTTTTGAGCCCAGCGCAGTGGGGTGCAGCAGTGGTGCCTGCAGGGTGAGCAGAGGTGCGGCAGTGCCCCGAGTGTGGCCTCGGCAGCGTCACAGCGCCCTGTGGGGCACTCGGGGCTGCTCTGTGGATCACAGCTGGTACCAAAGCAGATGTCATCCTTCCTAAAGTTTGGATTAGAGTGGAAGATTAAGTGCATCTGCTGCCTTTGAAAAGCAAAAATGAGTTCTGTGAGATTTGGAGTATTATTGGTGCAATTGTAGATGATATAGAAATGGAAAGGAGGGGACAAATGTTTCATTTTAACCTCCCAGCTGCTTTGAAAGAAAGCTCTGTTTTGTCCTAGCTCCCTGATGTGGAGAAGATGTGGAAACTTGAATCTTGTTTCAAGAGGAGAATGTACCTCTTATTGCACAGCTTTTAATGGTCTGCCAAAGTATCTGTAAGGCCCCTACTGTTGATTTTTTAACTGCATCTTAAATGCATTGCCTTCTATTTTTAGTTTTTATAAATTACTGATTATGTTTCAAATCAATGCAATTACATGATCAGAACATTTTGATTTGTTTATCTCTGTGACCTAAATATGTGTTTTGTTTTTGTAGGGTGTAATTACTTTAGAGTCCCTTGGTAAAAGGGGTTATCGGGTACCGCCTTCAGGAACAATCCAAGTGGTACGTACTCAGCAGATAAGGGTGCCTTGGAACCACTGATATCAAGGAAGTCATGCAGAGATGAGGTTATTGGAGATGAGCATGAAGCTAGCAGTGGAAATGTGCATCTCTGTAGGTACTGTAGTAATTCAGAATAGAAGTCTGTGCGTGGGACAAAGAAGATTCCCAATCTTTGAACACTTCTGTGCTCTGAGGAGTCTTAAAATCAGTTACAGGAGATTCAGAATACTTGGGGACACTGTGGCTTTGAAAAAGTGACGGGGAAGTAATTAGGCCACAGTCTAAATTCTGCAATTGTTCTAAAGCAATTAAGATAGAATAATTGTATCTACCTTTTGTAATATTTTAACACCACCTTTACTTTTGTAATAAAACCATACAGTAAATCACAGTCATTGCTTAGAACCAATGAACTGACTCTTTCAAGAACCCAGTCCAAGATAACACATTCGTAATTTCAGGTTTAAAAGCGGAGCCCACCACTGTGCTTCCTGCGAGTGTATTGTGTCTGGAAAACAGTGTAGACAAAAAGCTGACTGGAAAAATAAACAAAAACGGGGATGCTGATTAGCAAAGTAAGAGTGGTCCTATACTAGTGTTTCATTCAGATTAGATTGTGTTTAGCATTATATTTAAAAATGGGAATTGCTGGTAGTTGAAGTTTTGAAAAACAGAAAAGCTTCACAATGTTTTTACCTAAAGGTTTCTCTATGGCACAGAAACAAAGTGCATGGAGGACTATTCTGATGGATCGAATTTGGGTTAGGTTTGTTGGGTTTTTTTAAAAAATTTGTCATCTCTAAAGAGTATTGTATTGAACTGTTTGTCTTTTCAGACCTTATTTAACCCTAACAAAACTGTGGTGAAGATGTTTGTGGTGATCTATGACTTGAGAGAAATGCCAGCTAATCATCAAACATTCCTACGGCAAAGAACTTTTTCTGTTCCTGTGAGACGAGAAGTCAAGCGAACTGTCAATAAAGAAAACAGTCACCAGACTGAAGAAAGGCTACTACGCTACCTCATACATCTGAGGTAAGCTCCTTGAAGTTAAAAAACCAAAATAAAACAAAAAACCCCCAACAAACCCAAGGCAAAACCACAAAAAAGTATCTGCCAAAATTTAACTCATAATTTCTTCCCCAGCCAGTCTTTCTGTATACAGAAATAAGAAAGCATGAAAAGAAAAAATTAAAAAAAGAATGTTAACTTGATCTTTAAGCTAGACAGTAGAGGAAGAAGAGCTAATAAATAATTTGGATTCTTCTTGGGAGAAACAAAGTTAAAATATAACATAAAGCTCTCTCTTGGCACTAAAGTATTTCGTTATACCATTGCAAAGCTTAAATCTTTTCTTAGTGAGGGAGATATTGTTCCAGCTGAATCGATGCACTTCTTTTGAGGTTACAGGGAATAGTGAAAGTGGATGTTATATGGGCAAAAGCCAAAACTAAGGATCAAGGAAGAGAAGGTGCCTGGTGTGCTTCACGTGTGCCTTTTCACCAGAATAGCTTGTAACATGAAAAATGGTCTGAGCTACTCCTAAAAATACAGTGTTTAGTGGCAAAAATGTAAATACCTGTTTCATGATGCAATACTGGTGATAATGCCTTTCACTTTATAAAATATTCACTGAATCTTCCTTAAATGATTTACAAAGCACTGCCTGAAACCAGACACTGTGCTGCTGCTCTTGGGGTGCTCTGGAGACTGCAGCTGGAAACAAAGGGGAATGATGGATATACTCTGTCCTCCTGCAGTTTGCAGACTTTTTGCCTGTGTTTTTGTAGTAAGAAATGCCTGTACAGACAGAGCCAGTGCTTTCACTGCAGCACTTGGAAACCCACCAGCAGCTGACATTCTGAAGTGAGCAAGCGGAACAAAATCCAATATCTTACGCTTCTCTTTTGTTGTACAATTATTTCTGGTACATATTATTTTTCCTATTTAGTGGCATTGATTTCTATCCAACAGATTTTTGAAACACAACCTTGTCTAGAACAGTGATTCTAAGCCAGACTCTCCCATTAAATGAAAGTTGATGGTCAAAAAAAGCGTGTTGGTTTACTGGAGTGTGAAAATAGTGTCATGATAAGGCTGTTGACCAGCGTTTTCATTCTGAAATTTAGCCTGGATTGAAATTCATCCTTTCAGGCCACACTAACTTGCAGTGTCTAACCTAACCACTTTCCAAAATTTTTCTTTTGGGGCAAATTCTGAATAAGTGTGTAGCCCCAACAGAAGGCTCTGTTCAGCTGCAGTGTTGATCTGACTGTGCAGAGGAACTGGGGACAGGCCTCAGCTGCAGTAGTGGGTGACAGTCTGTGGCCAGCTGGGTCTGGCATACCTGCATGAAGAGAAGTGGTCTTGTGTCCCCTTTCAGTTTGTTTGTTAATTTCTTGTTGACAGACCAAATAATTACTTCTACATGAAGGCAAACCTGCTTTCTGCTCTCTCATCTGTTACACCTACAAGTCTTTTTTAAGAGCTTCCTGTTTCCACTACCTGCTGAGAGACAGAAATGTTGCAGTTCTGATGCTTCTCATTTTGAAATATATGTACAATTTAGCTCAGCTTTCAGACCTCTGGTAGGGATCAGTTCATGGGTTTATGATGAGTAATTGGAAATGCATCCATTTCTGATGGGAAAAACCAAAATCATAATTCCAATGCTTAGCTTCTTACTTTGGAAAGTGAATAACTACAGAGTATGCCAAGTTTTTTCTTCAGTGATAAACCCAAGCTTTGGGTCCCTTCTCATAATGTAAGAATGGCAGAACTCCTTGAAATATTAAAGTAGCTTACGTTGATCTGTCTTGTGGTTTATTATACTGAGCACTTACGATTTTACAGAAGACTCAGTTGTCCATTTAGTAGCCTTCTTTACTAAAGATGGATTTTAATTAGGAGGACTTAAAAAATCTTAGCAGTATATTAATTCACATGTAAGTCGGTTTTAAAACTTCATTTTTAAAACCACCGAAGTTTCTTAAAGTCTGCTTTACTGAAAAGTTATACAAACCTAAAACGTTTTAACTATTCAGATTTATTTTTGTTTGTTACTCAAGTTGACTTAGAAGAGCCTTTCAGTTTTAGTTGCAGTAGTTATTGAGCACAAGCATCTTAGGCTTACGTATTGAAATTTTGTTCAAAAAAACAAATGAAGTCACCACCAGTGAGCTGCATTGTGGTCCCATCTGCTTGCGAGGCCTTAATCACACTTGTCAGCACTCGCATTATGAAAGCTCCTTTTCAAGTGGTAATTCAGCAAAAATGCTTGCATAGGTCTGGAGCTTAACATTGGCGGCCAGATTTTCTACAACAGTCTTTAAAGTGTCAGATTTATTGTGTGTGCAGCTTCTGCATGCAGTTCTGTATGTTTGAGGGACTGTTCAATATGCCATTAGACTGTACTTGTACCCGCAGCTACAGGATTGAGATACCAAATACAGCTTGCACAGACAGCAGAGCTTTATTCATTATTAAAAACCCCCAAGAGCTGCACCTGCAGTTTAAGTTGTTTTCTGAATATGCTTTGGGGATAGCTTTTTTGTTGCAAGTGAAGCAATGACTTTTTGTCCTGTAATTAAATCGACTTGAGCATAAGAGCTCAGCTCTGCTTGTGCCTCGTTTCTGCCCAGCGTTGTGAGGATGATGACGACCATCTGTGAGTTTCTAGGTCACGTTCTGGCACCCTTGTGAAAAGCAATTAAACAGCTAACCTGCCCACTGCTCAGCGTTTTTCAAGTTTTTAAAGCTTGGTCAACAGCCTCAGTTACTGACACGCTGCCAGGACTGGCATGGAGCACAGTTGTTGCCCAACAGCTGAACAGGGGTTGTTACTGAGGGCTTGGTAGAGGGTAAGCTTCAAACTGGTTGTTAAAAGCAGTGATTCCTCAAGGTGTTGAGAAACTTTTTAAAAAATACTTTCTTAATATGACACATACCTTTATTGGTGGAAGCTGAAGATACCTGCTATTACTGATTTACTAGCTGCTTTTGATCTTTATGGTCTCTCAGCATTTTTTCTTATCTAGAAATTTTTATCCTTGTCCTAATGATTTTACTTACAGATTTTATAGATTGTGTTGTATAGTCTTTTTCACTTATAAAACACGTTTTGCTACATATGTTTTCAAGATTATCCTGCTTCTGTGAATTACTCTGTCCTTTGTAAATTTTGATGGCCTATAAAATACACGTAGGGACTTTGTGCTTGCATTTGTATTTTCTTCAGTAAAGTTCCTCTGCCAGACTTTCTAGCATCTGATATTTGTGTGTTCAAGCATTCCTGTATTTGTCTGTCGTTACTGTTCCTGGGACACCGTCTGTCAGAGACCTTGGTTTTGTTGGGTTTTTAAAATTTCTTTACACAAAACTACTGGAGCTACCACAGCTCTGGAGTCAGTCCCGTGCTGGCCACTCCATCACCATCCTGCAAGGGTGTAGGGAATTCTTGTCTTGATTATTCCAATGTATTTGTATGTATGAAAAGCAACATTTCTAAATCCCAATTACTAGAGTAGACCTGTCTAAAAGAAAAAAAGTAGGTAACGGATGCAGAGATGAGAAGAATCCCTTGAACTTTGCTGCTGTCTCCCACTTATCCTTCTTCAATCTTTTTGAAATGTCATGCTCAGAAAAGTCATGTTGCAGGGAACCATTATTTACTGAGCAAAGGGAGTCTTGCAGGATTATCACTCATAGAAAAGAGCAAGCTTGAGAAGTTTAAAAATAGACTGTGCTAATAATTCTTTTGAAAGATCCATGTGTAAAATGGGAGTTGAGATCTATTTTATGATGTTGCTTTGATAACAAGATCTATAGGAATTATTTTCAATCATACTTTTGCTGCAATAGACCTTTCAGTTAAATTTTTTCCTTTTAAAATGTGTTATGAGCTACATTCTGAGTTAACTGTTTGTGGTGTTTGCTTTGTCCCTTGTCTCTTTCAATCTTCCTTGTGCTCTCTTCCACAGTCTTCTTTAAGATAGCGTCTTCTCCCTTTTGCCTATCAGGTAAAGGGCTTTCACACAGACAGCACCGAGCAAATAAATAGTGATGGATGGGATCTCTGTGGGAGCCAGTAGGAGCATTCTGCTGGACCCTGCTGCATTTAATGTCCTTGACAGCTGTATCTAGGAGAACAGAGTTTTCCTTTGTCTGGCTGTGGGGATGACTACAAGCTATTCTGCATCACTCATCTGGACAGAACAGTGCCACAGAATCCATTTCCACAACCTGCCTTCCTCAGATGATGGAGCCTTGACGGATCTTCTGTACTTGTCCTTCTCCTACCTCTCAGAATTTCAGTCAAATTATGCAGATTTATTCTAGAGATACTGCTTTTGCTTCAATGGGGTCAATAAGTAAAAGCCTATTAAAAATCTGTGCAAATTGTAATACATGATAATACAGCATGCACTGCTCTCTCAGCATTTGCAATGGCATCATCCTGTTGTGACAACAGCAATGGCTTTTCTGTTTCTCTTGCAGCAGCAGTAGCATTTCTCCCTCACTGTGGCATAGTGGTAGTGATGTTCAGTTCAGTTACCATCAGAAATGCTCCTTAGGCTCTTGTGACTTTCCTGGTGGAGAGAAGGAAATTAGGGAGTTCTGCCACATGAAAACTATAGAATACAGTTCTCTGAAATGCAGATCTTGCCTCTCTATATACAGTCGTTAAAGCCCAGAGAAGGTGGAGCTGGCACATTCCTGCAGGTTTGGAGGACCTGAATTAGGCTGTTTAGCTGCAGCATAAAAGATGAACGGGCCCAGGAACTGACCAGTGTTTGCTTTGGTGATTGGGCCAGTGAACTGCAGTCTCTTTGAAATGCTCCCTAGTCTGCAAAAAAAATTCTCTGCCTGCCTGCAGAGATCCAGGTATCTACTGCTTCTCAAGACAAGTTCTTTTTATGTTTGGAGTGTGGTATAAAGCAGTAGCGAACCTCCTGGTGTTACATGCACAAGGAGAGCAATGGAATCTGTCTACATGATTGCTGGAACCAAAACGCATATTTGATATGTATATAGTTGAAAATTCCCTTTTGTGTGTGCTTAGGCCACCCTTTGCACATTTTCAGTGCTCACTGAAGAGTATTTTTTGCCATTCCAGATTGAAGATTAAAGTCCTCAGCAATGTACGTAATGGCAGTGTGAACTTCAAATATTCCATGCCACTGTCAAAGCTGTGCACTGCATTGGTGATTAGGAACAGAACCTTTAAATGTCAAAAGAAACAAAGCAGAGTGAAAGTGTTAGCATCTTCTTTCTCCTTTCATTTTAACTAATTTTGGTTGTTCAAATGTGTTTTGGCCTTAATGTTTTAGGAGTGCATTTGATTTAATAATTTTTAAAGATTAATCTTTTGTTTTAGATAACAGAGATATTGGTATCTTTTCAGGTTCCAGAGTTCTAAATCTGGAAAGATCTACCTCCACAGAGATGTAAGGCTCCTATTCTCTCGGAAATCCATGGAAGTTGATAGCGGCGCTGCATATGAACTCAAATCTTACACTGAATCTCCAACAAATCCTCAGTTTTCACCAAGATGCTAGCAAACCATGGCAAACGAAAGTATTCATTTTACTGTTGAGTACTCCTTGCAAGCAAAGATTGGTAGAGACAACAGTATAAAGTTAAGTCTGTAAAGGAATAAAAATAGCGCTCAAGAGAAAGAAGGTTCTGTGTGATCCTGGACCAGTTTTTAAAAGGTTTCTGGAATGAGCTTTGTGTATTCCAAGTAGACTGGAAACATACTTAAATCTAATCTTTTTGTACTGTTGAAAACCACTTCATTGGATGTGTTGCAATAGCAAATTCCCAAGTTAGTTTAGTGTTTACACTTTTTATTTTATTTTTCAGTTATTTAATATTTAATGTTTCATTTAATACTCAAGTGATGTTTGTCTTTAGTGTTCTAATGTAGCATAAATCCTATGTAAAATCATACTATGTATTTTTGGCATTAATATTGAAATCTGAAATATATACAGATGTCTTTAATCTGTGTGCTGTTTTAAGTGATATTCATTTAAGTTATTGAAAATGGGGACAACAGGTGAATTTCCATAACATTTCATACTATGCAAGCATTTAGCTGTTTTTTCTCTTTAATGGTACCCTTTTCCATTTTTTCTCACATCCAGATTTAATAACACTTGCAACCACTGTGCAGATTGTTTATTTACTTACTCATGCATTCAGATCATTAATTCAATTCACATTTTGCTCCCTCAATTTCTTTTTTTTCCTTAAGGGCCATTTTAATTTTGCTTTCTGTTATTAGTTTTCCTCACATAAAATGTGCACCCTCCCCCATTTTATTTCTCAAATTGTGTTAAAGGATGTACTGTGCAAACAAATTAGTATTTATATCTTAAATATATGCAAAAGCTATGAAACTTGTACTTTTTGTTTTATTTTTAGATGAGAGGATCTTCATGTAATCCTAAATATTTTTCATAGGTCAATTCCATGTAGGCCACTAGGTGGCCATAGGAAGTTTTACGAGCGATGCTACCCTGGGCATATGACTATTTTCCGATACGTGTGTGTATTCCTAAAACAAAACAGTCAGATGAACAGTTTATGCTAAGTGTTAAACTGTGTAACTGAGAGAAATAAAGTTAGAAGCATTTGATTATATTTGAGCTATATATTTAATAATGAAAATGAAGCTTTATGATGTTTGATGAAGATCCGAGTTTCTCAACTGTCTTACCTTGATTTATGTGTTTTTCTTTGCTGTAGGTTTTTAGAGTGTCAGTAATATGCAAGGTGCCCTTTAACATGCTTATCTGATGAAGACTGGAGAAAGGATGAATGTGCAGCTTGTATATTCAGCACTGCCCTTAGATGAGAGAAGTCAGAGTATCACGAAATCTCCAGGAAGTCTGCCAGGGAGACTGGACTTTCCAGATGATACTTATCAACTATCTTGTACATGCAAATGACTGCTGCTCCAGAAGGGCAAAGCTCAGATACTGCTGAGTCCTTTCCCCACTTCAGCAGTGTTTCCCACTCTGTTACACCACGTTTTCAAAGGTTACCTAGCATTCATTGTAGAGAGCAATGGGGAAAACTGTACAGGAAGAGATTGTTTGCAGTTTCTAGTCATTTATGTGCCCTCTAAAACTGAGAAAAGGTTTCTTTTGGTAGCAGAAGAGTCAAACACAACTGCAGTTGTACTGTGTACAGAACTATGGTCTGGGCTGGGATATCAAGAGTGTGTCCCAGTTTCTGGGTAGCTGCTATTGAGTCATAAGCAAACAGCATGTATCCTCAAACTACGGTTTTTGTGTCATGGTGCACAGCTGCTTGCATACCTAATGAAAAAAAGCATGAGGAAAGGACACACTTTTAATGAAAAGTCACCATTCCCCTGTAGTAGATTAACCTTTTATTTTGCACTGACATTATGCAATGTTTGTATCTTGATAACTTTATTTAAATAGACTTCTTCAACTCATCTCCCTTCAATTATTTGCTTTGAAGAGCAAAGAAGTGTGAATTTTGAATATGTGGTTACTACAAGTCATGTCTAGGAAATAAATTTGCATTCACTTTAATAGTCAAACTACACTTAGTCCCTATATGGATTTGGAATGAAAGTGACCTTGGATTATCTGTGCACAACTTTAATTTTACTGAGTCGTTCTCCATTTACAGCTTGGTCTGAGTAAACGCTTTCCATTAGGGACATACCTGGAGAAATGCTGGATGCTCATAAACTATGAACTAAATTCCACACGGTGTTCTATGCACAGGTTAAGACTAAACTAATTTCTGAGAGGTCACTGGTTTCTTCTCTTTACTCCTCAATAGGCTCAACCATATAGCATTATTTTTAATAAATGTTTGAGTGGTTTACAAGGGCCTCCAGTGATGGCTGCTACAACTAATCTCTTCCAGTGATAAATTATATTTATCATGAGAAAGTAATTTATAACATCCAACTAAATCTTGCTGAAGTTAAGTACTGCTTAGGCCTTTTCACTATAAGCAAAGAAAACAATATAGTTCTTGTATTTCCCTTCTCAGTCTTTTTTTGATAACTAAGACAACCCCAGACTGTTCAGTCAGCCTTTATTTTCTGCACCTCTCATCATTCTGGCTCTTTGCTTTCTCCTTTTGGACTGGATCGGCCTTGAAGTGTCTGAGGCTGGACACAGCATCCCAGTCAGGGCCTCCCTGTGCCAATCAGACTGGAAGAATGGGTTGATAAATCATATGGATTAAAGTCCTCTTCATCCATCCTGTTGTAATACGCTGTTTTTCAGTATCAGGAGGTGTCACCTTGCATTCATCTTGTTACCCAGTATAAGAGATGTCCTACCTGCTTGTTCCCAGAATGGCAGCCCTCCTCACTGAACTTTATTCTCTCACTACCCAAGATTATATATGCTCAACGCAGCATTGCTGTTGGAAGAACTGATAGCTGTTTCCAACAAACTTGCATCCACCACATTAAAGTTTCATCTAATTAAGTTTCCCTAGTTTGCATGAGGAAGTGTCAGAAGCCTTATTAATGCCAGAAGGCATCTGGAACTTCAGCCACCTTCACCCACTTCTCCACATGGTCTGTTTCCTTTTTCTTAAAGGAAAGATGATTGTGTGAAACCCTTGTTCTTAACTGTGAATTCCTGCCTAGCTACTCAGTTCCTTTTTGAGTGCTTATTTTAGATGATTTAGCAAGTCATTATTGACAGCTTAATTATATAGCTTGTATTCTGTCCTCCCCATACGCCTATTCAAATTCAGGAAAAGTGACTCCTGGAAACCCATTCATTTTTTACAGGTTCCTATATGAATCACCAGTAATAAATCACCAGCTTCTGTCATTCTCTAATCTCTTAAGGATATTTTTTCACCCAAGTTGAAAATATTTACCAAAACTAATTAAAGTAACCTGTAAACCAGTCTTTCCTTATTCCAGCTAGGGGCTATACTTCGTTTGTTACACTATTTACCTTGATCATGCCAGATTGAACAAAAAGAAACATTAAACTCTTTGGTCTTCACATGTTTTGTTCAGTAATATTTCAGTGCCCCCTTGTCTTCATGATCTGCTTTAGATACACATCCTTAAAAACTGACCTAGTTTCTGTAGGCTACTTTCTTGTATTTGAGGCCATTGAAGAACCTGGGTTTTTCCTGAGGTCCTGAATTTATTTCCCATCTTTCCTCTGCATTGTGTTCCCTTAAAGAAATAATTCAGGAACTGCTGAATCATTGAAACTGTTTTCCCTCACATTAATTTTCTAGGAGATTTGAAAGAAATTCCTGAAGTTTGCATTCTTGTCTGCAGTCACTGCTTTGGTCTTCTGCTTCCTTTTAAAATATATGAACTTCATCCTTTTTATGATCATTTTTCTATGTTGCTCTGTTTTTCACACTTTCAGACCATTTCTCCCTGATTTTGCTCGAAGCAAATATGGCACACCCACCACTGTCATGGCTTTTTTCATCATTACGAAAAAACCCACCGGTGCGTTCTATGATTATTTTTCTGTGCAACCTGCCTGGCTGTATCCCTTTCTGAATGAGGGATGTGCACATTCCTTGGGTTCCCAGCAGCTACGTGATCCTGGTTTCTGGACAAATCTCTCAGGTGCACAAAAGACTTCTTCCAACTACTGGCTTGTGGGGCGTTTAGTACAATTCAGCTGCAAAATCATTGACAGTTTCTGTTTTCACAGACCTTTCTGACCTGCCTCTTGTGTTCTTCCCGACCGTAACGACACAGAGCCTGTCCTGCCCAGGCCCTCCGGAGCTGTGCTAAGTAAAATCCATCCCTTGCTGTTCGCATAATCCATTCATTTAGGGACCCCTAAAGATTTATTGGTGGGCTATTTAAACCCCTCCTTATGCTCTTGGAAGAGAGTCCACAGAAGGTTATTGTTCAGCCAAGAACCAGACAGTAAAAAGTAAATGGGGAGGGAATAAAATACTCTGTATAACTTGGTACTGTGCTGTTAAGGAGTTCCAATGGACTGAGACCTCCTATCCTGTCAGCTGCTCTCTGGGATTCGTGACATCCTCGAGTAAAGCTGCTGAGGACTCAGCTCCTGGTATTTTGATCACTAAAAGTGGCCGAAACAACTAACTTTAGCCAAGCAGTAAAGGTTTTTTTCCCCTTTGCCCTGATGCTGGGGAGGCCTCGCAGGCCGGACAAGCTGGGGCTGGGGGTTGTAGTGAGGTGGGGGCCTGTGAGGGGACCAGAGGAAATGGCCTTAAGCTGAGACACGGGAGATTCCCATTAAATATCAGAATTTTCACTGTTCGGCTGGTCAGGCATTGGAACAGGCTGCCCAGGGAGGCGACGGAGTCGCCATCCCTGGAGTGTTTAAGAGACGTCTGCCTCTGGCTGCGGGTGATGGGGTTTAGTGGTTACAAGGACGGCTGGACTGGACCACACTGAACGTCTCCTCCAACCCCAATGTTTCTGTAATTCCGTGATTTTAACGGGCGGGGCACCGGGGCCGTGCAGCCTCTGAGAGCCGCCCACCGCAGCCCCCGGAGCCGGGCCCCGAACCCGCGGCCCCGGACGTGACGCGCGGGGCGCAGGCGGATCCCGCCCCCGATCCCCAGCCNCCGCAGCGTCTCCCGGGCCCGGCCGCCCCTCAGAGTACCGCCTGCCCCGGGCAGCAGGGCCGGGCGGCGCTCCCCGGGCAGGACGGGCCCCGCCGCCCGCGGCCGTGTGGGGCTGGAGGCGGAGGAGCCGCACCACCGTGACGGCTCGGGAGCGGGTGCTCCCTGGCCGATCGTCGGTGTGCTGTGGCCTGGCCGGGCCGGGCCGATGGCGCTCCCTCGCTCGTTCTCCGGCGTCGGCCCCGCTCCCTCCGGGTGCTCCGCGGGCCGCGCCGTGCTGCGCGATGGGCTTCGGCTCACGATTGCAGCGGCGGGATCGACACCTGCCATAATCCGGAGGCTAAACGTTTGTTTCACTTCTAGAAAACGTTCAGCTTTTAATGTAATCAATTCAGGAAAAGAAATACCCAAATCACAACGACCGTGACCTGTGCTAGTTAAGGCTTCTAGAAAGAATAAATGGCTGGGTTATCTTGTGGTGGCCCTCTTATGTCATCTCTGTAGGTAATAATTGTATCGTTTCTCAGGTGGGGTTTGCTTTCATAGATGGCCGTGCTGTGACTTTAAGAAGCCGTTTGTTTTTTAGTCTTGTCATTGCTGTGGGAGCCTGGTTGCAATCCCCGCGGCTATGATCCGGAGAAGTTATGAAACACAAGTACTGCTTTGAAGGACGCTAAAAGAAAAAGCTTAATCTACCTCAGTTGATAAGTTTGTGTTTAATAATTTACAATTTGTAATATGAGTTAGTCGTACAAGTAGAGCTTTGGGGGTTAATACGGAATGATACCTTCTCAATAGGTGCTGTAATCAGAACCGGCTTCTTTGGCAGGTCTATAATCTGCTCTTAAATAGGTGTGTTCTGCAGCGTGACTTAACGTTCATGCTAGGTAGGCTGCTGAAGGGATACTGTTCCTGTTCAAAGCCTATAAAAATAAGTCCCTGGCCTATGCAGCACTCCTAGAATAGCTCTGTAATAAGAGCATAGTTAAACATGTGGCAGCAAGTTTATTGTAATGCCTTCTAGGGTGTTCTTATGAAGTCAGGTGACTGGGGCTGATCTTCCTAACGAACTTTCAGACCAAAGTCTTGAAATGTCATGTTTATGCAGTGCTTGGAAAAATTACCCTTTATTCGAGAGATGGGAGTTCCTTGCTGATCTCTTAATTTAGTTTTATTCTTATAAGGTGTTAAAGAAAAATTATATAACATCAGTAAAACAAAACTTTGCTTTCTGTGAGATTATGTCCTGGTCTGATATTGTGATATCAGTGCCGTTATGACATTGCAATATTAACTTCCACTAAAACTATTTGGGTAGGCAAAATTGAACATTCAGTCGGTTAATGCTTAGCTCTGAAGCACTTACATAAACAACCCATTTTGCAGTACTTATTCATGTGTATGCTTAAAAAAGATGATGCCCCTAAATGAACTTTGAGGCAGTGTTTTCATGATCAGAGCTTTTTTCTAAACTTTTCTGACACGTTGTGAGAAGCTTGTGCTGAGCGAGAAAGGTTTTTAACTACAGAGTGATACAAACTGAAAATCTGCCAAAGACCAGCATTTCCTGTTCTCGGTGTGAAAACTCAGGACAGTGGCAGGGGGAAGTTCAGAAACAAAGAGACTTTGGACATAGGAGAACGTATGTTTGGTTGACTCTTTTTGCCTTAAAAGCCTGTATTTTTCAGGAAACTGTTAGAGGTGGTGCATTTTGTTGCTGAACTGGCTTTTTGCCACATAAGTTTGCTGTAGGGTTGTGCTGTTGCCATGTTTTTCCCATTTTCTGCTTTGCATTTTGTCTAATGTCTTCTGCTAAAGATGAGCCATTCATACCAGTTTTAAAAGGCTGATGGCTCTTTTTTATAGTCTTGCAGGTCAGTTGTCCAGCAGATACAGAACTTTATGCTGCTAAAACCTCTGCAAAGATTAAAAGCAAAAGCTGTCTTTAAGCGGGTTAGGTAACTACTGCCTTCCTGGTAGATCATTTTAATGACTTCATGAGCTGTGTCAGATTCCTGTCGAGAACTAAAATTATAACTTTTGTGTGGTTGTCACTGGGAAGAAGAGCGTGGTATATCTTGATTTCTGCCCACTCCCCAGTCATTTGTTAGTCACTTGGTTGTTGCTTCTGTAATTCAAGGGAGAATGTTCTGAATGTAGGAGTGGCTTGGATTAAAGTCTTCAGGGCTCAGCAGCACATCTCTGAGAGTGCTCAATACCATCTAGTCCTCAGAAGAATATAAGATCAGGACGTGCAGGCAGTGATCTTCCCAAGAAAACTCTCCGAGGTCTCAGCAATCTGGTTTAAAAGGCTTCTGAGCTGCAAATGAACACATCGAATTGCTTTCTGAATCTAAATTCCTGGTACCCTCTGTATCCTTCAGCGAGGAGTTCTGCAGCTTAACTGTATTTTACGTGAAGAACTGTTGTCTTAAGTATTTTTTGAACCTGCCATCAGCTGGTTTTGTTTGACAGCCCAAATCGTGGTATTGAAAATCTTTAATTTGTGTTCCGTGTGTTTTTGAGTCTTAGTTGTTGTTGGTCATCAAGAAGAAGCAGCCGTGCTCTGTATCCTTTTGATGCATAACATGGTGTTTGTGTTTGGATTGCCTGCTGTGCCATAATTTGTCAGCCCTGTGAGTTTGCATAAATGTCTCCTTTGGTGCACCATGAATACATATTTATATAAGCTATTTATTGTTGGTCCTCTTGTCTTTAAAAATATATCCTTTTGGTTTTTAGTGGCAAAATATGCCCTCTCAAATACTTTGCCTGTTGGCTCAGCAGTGAGTACCCAGTGATTCAGCATTAGATGTTGAAAGTGTTGAGCTGAAAGGATTACTTTTGAGCAAATGCAGTCCGTGTTGGCATTCTGATGAACCACAGTAGAGAGAGCAGCAGTTGCATGATCTTTGTAACGCCCGAGAACTGCAGGCTTGGCTAGTGCGAAACTGCCTGGTGAGAAGTGGTGTGGTTCTATGTTCGTAGTGGCAGGGAAACTTTGCCCTTCTTTGTGTTTGTATTTTGCACTGTATTGCCTAGCTGCATTTTCATCTAATAAAAAGCATTGGTTCCTGTTGTCACAGAAGTTTCTCTTTAATTGTTATGAGAGTTTCTATTTTTTCCTTGGGAGAACTGTTAATTCCTGTTGCATTGTGCGAAGCTGTCCTTGAGGTGTTTTGGCCAAGTGGAGCAACTAGAAAATGTTATATTCTAAATCATGTATATCTATTTATCATAATGTTATAATGTTTTTTTCTGAGGCATCTTGCCAGAAAGATGTTGAATCTTACACAATGTGGAGCATTTTATAAAAGACAGAGAAGAGCACCTGGGGATAGGCAAGTGCGGTGGTGGTGGCTCTTGTTTCTCGGCAGTTCTGGCTTGAGTAGCTCCCAGCTCCTTGTGTTCCTGTCCTCCCTGCTGCTGTGCTGACATACCTGTTTGTGCAGCTGCTTGGTCATCCAGGCTCTGGAAACCGATCCAAAAAGGGGAGAAGAAAAAAAACGATTAAATGGTTATTTTTCTGCTGAATCAGTTTCTGTAACCCCTTACTAGGGAGTGCAGGCAGTCATGCTGATTGATGCAATGCAAAGGATGATGACAGGCGTGGAAAAGAGTCTGAAGGGGCTGCCTAAGCAGCTCTAAGTGGACATGAAATCTTCGTGATAGATGAATGAGGCCCTCCTGATTTCAATGGCAATTCTTACTTCCTGCCTGAAAGTCTTTCTGTGACTTCCGAATAACAGTTCTACACTACAGCAGTCAGTGCAAATCATTACATATTTTCTCTGAACTAGCAGTGGTTTGCATTAAAAAAGAAAAAAAGGCTGTGGCCAAATACTGGAAAAAAACAAACCAAGAATTTTGAATGAAAGATACTTTAGAAACTGTCCAGTAGAATAAATTGTACTTCATACATCAAATTTCTACATGGACATGGAGCAGATGAGTGTGAAGTAGAGGCCAGTGAACAAATTGCAGTTTTGCCAAATGAGTATCTCTAAATTATTATTTTGAGCATCCATGTTTTACAGTATACTCATAAAATAGGCATTTTATTTTACACAAATGCACTACCCAACTGTCTTCATCCTCATCATTTCAGAATAATTATAGACATGTATAAGGAAACACAGTATTGCTATTAATGTAACAGCAGGCATGTTTTTGAGACTGTTTCACAGTGAATATTAACACATTACAGCTGGAGCAGCCATACAGATCAGTGTGGCAGTGGAAGTGGCAGTCTGCCTGTGCGACTAAATGATGAAAGGGGCATTTGGAAAAAAAGTCCTGTGGTTTTTGCTCAGTATTCAACATTTGTTTATTCTCAGTGGACCCCTTGTTTTGACCAAAAAAAAAAAAAAGAGTTTTGTTAGAGGCTTTTTTTTTTTCAAGATTGAATAATACAAACTACTTTTCTTTGAGGGGGAAGTGCGCACATCTTCAGCATCTCCAGGAAGGGTGTCTAAAATGGGAGGCTGAACTCCTACAGTTGCTGTCAGCATTTGAGAAAGAATGTATGAAAATGTCTAATCAGATAATTGTTATGCTCACTTGGTAGCAGCAATGGGCATGTGGGTGTATTACCTGCAAAGCTATTCTGTATAAATATACACTGCTGTATGTGTCACTTACAGTATCACTGATTGTCTTTCAGGAAATGGAGGATAAGGTGATAAGTCCAGAAAAAGCTGAAGAAGCAAAATTGAAAGCAAGATACCCTCATCTGGGCCAGAAGCCAGGAGGCTCAGACTTCTTGAGGAAGAGGCTTCAAAAAGGAGTAAGTTCCTTATTGTCCACAGGGTATGGACAAAAATTTGTCTCTGCAAAACAAATGCCAGGTTGGCAGGATAGCTGTTTACAGCATCAGTGGCTCAAACACACTTGTTATAAAAAAATAAACTTAGAAGCTGCTGTGATAGACCTGAAACACATTAGGATAGAAACTCATCCTGATTTTATCATGCTCATTCTTATGCCCCCAAAATTGATGTCCACTCCTTTTATCCATGTTTCTAGCACATAAAGTTTGGTGTCTGCTGTTAGACCACGCATCGTCTGACATTAGTGGTTTGAGAATGGCAGTATTATTCTGAATATACACCCAGACCAAAAAATAATGATAGAAGAATGAAGAGTGAGTTAATATTTCAGCATTGTTCCAGTGTCTCTTATTTTCTTAGCTATTTGACTTGGGGGTTTTTTTGTGTAATTATTCATAGAGCGATTATGTAATGCGTTTCAGGCATGCTAGAACTCTGTTCTTGGAATATCCTTGTATGTCACTGCTTCTGATGGTGCTTTCATTGCTGTCACACTGTTGTGGCTTTTTTCTGCTATTGTCTGGGCCCCTTCAGTACCCGCAGTGATTCCAAGTGTAAATCCGTGGCAAACCAGCTGGTGGAGTTCAGTGCTGATCTAATTCTGTGCTATCTGGTAACATCTCTTAGGAATCTTTACTGTTGGCAGGTTTTTTGGATAGTCTTTGTCTCCTAAGTTGGAACACAGAAAGCAGCGTTAATGGCTGCCGGGCCTGGGCAGGTGGCAGATGAGGCAGCGGTCAAAGGCAGCCTAAATGAGACTTCTTTGGGTTCAGGGTATGTGTAGACACAGAAGGGAGTGGTAAGTATGTATTGTGATGATATCTCAGGAAAGCAGGCCAGCATTCACTCAGCAAGGATTGATAGCCATAAAGGAATTAGGACTGCTTGCACTTGGTGCAAATGTGAGAAAATCTCACCACCAGCAATAGCAACCTGTACAATATCTTCATCTTAATTACATACTATTGAATGCAAAGGCTCTTGCAGCATGTACTTTGAAATTTGAGCACACACAGATCAATGGCCATCTTAATTGACTTCTGCTACTCTGCTAAAAGATGGCATAAACTTGTGGATTCCAATTCATAATATGCCTTCTGCAGTTCCTGATGTGGTGATAATAGCTTTGTTAATTTTATTTTTTATTATTTCAGTTTAGTGTGCTCAGTGTCTTAAATGAGGAGGCATCTTTACTTAATAGAGATTCTGATGTACTTTGGGCTGCCTGAAGTGATGAAGGTTTAAAATTGAGTGAGGGTAGTGTGTGTGCTTTCAGGTAGTGTTTCTGACACAAAGACACTTGGACAGACAGAGTTGGTTTGAAAGGGATGATCAAATGCAGGCCATCTGTGAGAAGCTAGAATAAATCAGGAAAATGCTGAGCATTTTGCAGCTGGTTAGTACTAATACAGAATAAAGACTGGTGGCAATGTGCTGCCTGGAAGCACTTAGACGTAGCAGGTAGTGATGGCTGTTGTTCTGCTGACTGAGGACTAAGCTTGTACAGAGCTAACTGGGGACTCTGCTCTTCAGAGATGGTTGTGATTGTAAGCAGCACTTAGTGGTGTAAATCTTAATCCTGAATCTAATTTTTTTTGCCTCATATGAAATCTGTTCAAAATCATGGATTACAAGTATCTTAGTGGTAGACCTCATGGTAAGATGTAAAAACAGTGCAACTTTTCCTGCAGAATGTGTCAGTGAGCAGTTGAAAACTTGATGCAGAGCTGGGATGAAATTCCATGCTTCATCACATTGTGATGTGGATAAATAACAGTCATTTGGCTTTGACATGCATAGATAACTTAATATTTTGAGAAATGTGGCTACTCTTAAAGGTAATGCTAATAAAAACTTGCTGATATATTAAGGAACACTGTTTAACATTCAACAAGGAATTTCAAACTTAATTTGCTTTTATATTCAGAAAAAAAATGGAATGTGGGATAATAATTTCCTTGACATAGTTCAGAAGGACTGTACAGTAGATTTGACTTCGCTAAGTAATTGGTTTGGGAACTTGAGGGATTACAGTTTCACTGTTTTAACTTGTGCAGAGAAGGGGTTTTCGTGTTAGCACGCAGTTTCATGCTGCTTTGATCTCTGGTGTGATGGACCAGGCTCTGTTCTCCAGCTTTAATTCATGTGTTGTTTGGTTATTCCGTGTAGCAGAACCTGTTCACTGCAACAAAATTTGCTAACCCCAAGGTTTCAGTTGTGGGAGATGAGCTTTTGGGGAAACCAGGGTAAAAATAATGTTCACATTATTGTTCACAATAATGTTCACAATGATGTTAAGAGTTCAGCTGTCTGTGCTTAGTAGTCTTGATAATACCTTTTTTAAATCAAGGTAGAGCTACCTTGAAGAATCAGGGAGATTTTACAACTTTTTAAAATTTAAAATACCTATTTAACAATGTAATTCAGTGTATACATCTGACAAGATTTCAGGCTTTTAAATATTGTGTTTTGTCTTCTAGCAAAAATACTTTGATTCTGGTGACTACAACATGGCTAAAGCAAAGATGAAGAATAAGCAACTGCCTACTGCAGCTCCTGACAAGACAGAAGTCACTGGTGACCATATTCCTACTCCACAGGATCTTCCACAGCGGAAACCATCTCTCGTTGCTAGCAAGCTGGCTGGCTGACGAGAACAGCTGAACTGCATGATTATTCTCATTCCTGTTATTTCTCCTTAATAGTTATTTCTCACCCTCACATCCCCCTTTTTCTTTCTTACACTAAGTCACGAGACTGACAGCTTTGCAGGTAGTGATAGCATGTGCTGCTATTGGAAGGGAATTCTGTTAAGAGTCAAACATAGTATTTGGACTAGTTGAGAACAATGCACTGATTAAAAAGGACAAGTTTGGTTAGAGCAATGTCATCTACTTGAAAATGTACATATTGCCCATTTCCTAGTGTAGGACTGGTTCCAGCAAGTGACGTCGCAAGTTTTACAACTTCTAATGTTTCTGCTTTTGTTATTTCATCTTAATTACAGCATATTTGTATTTAATATAACCTCCAGTTGTGTTGGGTTTTTCTTCCGTGTTTGGGTTTGTTGTCTAAAATAGAGGTTTAGACCACAAGTTGCTAGATGGTAAAGCATGTATAAAAACAAAGACAGGGCTCTGATTGAATTTTGTTTCTGCTTTTGAACTTGAACAGCCTTAAACCTGTTTCAGCTTTAACAATAGAGTTTTTACTTGGGCAATATTTGCCCATTCTGGCGTAACTCTTGTGAACCTAGTGCTTGTTGACAACTGCCTGTTGAAGCTGGTATTCTTTTCGGTTCTGTAGCTTAGGACACACTTTTGTTGAAGATGTGGATGAAGTGTGCATGTGCATAGACTGTTGAATTCACTCTTGTGCCATTCTTTGTAAATACAATAGTTTTGCACAACCTTTTGCAAACGTCTATTAGTTTTACATTTTAAAAAGCAGATAATGTGCCAATTAAAGCACAAGTGATTCTGTATCTTTCAAAGTCTTGTCCTGAAACTAAGAGCCCAGAATCTTGCTACTGAAGGTAAAAATTGTATACCTGAAATTTGTGAAACACAGTTACACTTGACTCAAACTTACGCTTTTGCAGTTGTATATTTTGTTTCACAACAATATCCAGCATCCAATTCTAAATCTGGAATTTGTTCCTATATTTGCAGGCAAGTGCCCCCTCTGTTCAGCAGCTGTTTAAGCTTTTAAAGCAGAAATGCTCTGTTGACATGGAATATGGCTAAGTGTACTGTTCTAGAGAGTTCCCTGTGTGGCAAACACCAAATCTAGGCTCACTAACATTTGATATGCAGTTGTCTTTGGGCTATTTTAGACTTCTGGAAGCAGAAGGGTATCTTTTTTTTTCTTGGACTCCTGAAGAGGTAGTAAACTATTTCCTTTTCTTTGTTCTGCAGCAGCCCCTCATTGTTTTTGGGGAAACAAATATCTGGAAAGGTATTTCTATAATGACCTATTGAGAAATAGGTAACTTCTCATATCTGAAAATAGGAATGAACTCCATTTCATGTTTATGATGAAGGTTGTTAAGTACTAGATAGCCAAAATACATAGTTGATATTAGTCAGGTGAATTGATGCATTTAAAAGCATGTTAGTTCAATGAAATCAGAATATTGAAAGTGGTGTATGATCCATAATATAATTGGTTTTCATTTAAGTAGTCACAGCCTTCACATTCTTTGGGAGAACAAGAAACTCTTTGGGAAGATCAGTTTACTAAATGCCTTTTTCTTTTAAAAAATAGTTCGGTAACAGCCTATTAAAAACAAAGCACCAATGTGAGTATTGTAAGAGAGAACACTTAAAGATGCATGTTTTTAGAAGCTTGTACTTTGTGCTGACATATTCAGAAAGGTCTTGGGGTATAAAGGACTGCTAGTCAAAACCAGTGCTGGCCCATATCTTCTGCAATGCTCTCTTCTAAAGGCAAACAAAGTGGTCAAGAGAAAATTAATAGTCTTTATTTGGTCCTGTCCTGATCAGAACATACAGTGTCTATGTAATGGTTTTGATTCAGAGAAGCGATTCCAGGGAGTTTCAAAATTGCTAACCTGATTCTTTTCAAGTCTGTATAGCCCTTTTCTAGTAGTTAGATGGGCTTTGTCAAGCCTGTCCTTACTCCTTATCCTCCACTAGTATTACAAATAATTTGTGGTTTTTGCAGAACAGTTTGAAGAAATGGACCTACCTGACTTCTTTAAGAAATTAGGCTGGAAGAATAACAAGGAAACTGGAAATATTGAAGCAAGCTGCTTTTTATAGATGTTTGTTCTAATGTGAAAACCCCTCTTTATTTTTCTATGTATAAATGAAATTGAAACTTAATGATAGGACTGGGCCTGAAAGAAATGTTGAACAGCTTAAGGTGACTTGCTGTGTATTGTCTGGTGCCACTGTTCTGTAGCTCCCCTAAGGTGAGTTCTCTTGATGTTTGGGAAGGTTTAAAAAGATAGCCATTTAAATTTAAACATTCCTCTCACTTAGCTACAACTCAGCTTGTCCTGCTGGTTGGACAACACAAGCACTTCCAATGCTCACTCAGTGACTTGCAGTTCTAAGATTACTAAAAATTCTGCTATGAATATATTATCCATGTGTATATTTGAAGTACTGTAATACTAACTAGGTCAGTGACTGATTATGAGCCTTCACATGTGACAGACCTCAGCAGCAGGCACAGCTATTTTGATTCTATACACTGTATAAAAATGAAGTCCAGTAGTCACTTAACAGTAAATGGAACACGACTGCAAATCAATGCTTACTTTCAGCTTACTCCAGCAAGATAACTCAGCTATCCAAACTGATGTACATAATGTATTATATGAGTTTTACCATTTGATAATTGCCTTTTTCAAAGAAACCCTGTCCACACTATAGACTGGCAGTCCCTTTCATATCTTGCCTTTAAAAATAGACGGTGTTTAGTTGTTAGAGTAGTACTCATGTAGGCTTGTAATAGCAGATGGCACCAACATTTTATTTGAGATAGTTAAGTGGATTAATTACAACTTCATGGATATGTCCCCAAATCTGTAACACCAAAGGCTTCTCTCTCATTGTTCTTGATGTAGTAGGACAGTGTTTGTGTAAAGGCCGCAGGAGTACATTTTGTTGGACATATTTACACCCAGTCAAGATGTTAAGGTGATAAAAATGTCAATTGTTCTTTACAAACTTACACATTGTATAGTATACAGAATAAATTGATTTACTTAGTTTTTATTGCAACATGGGGGTTTGTCTCATCTTTACTGTGGTTTCCTAAACAATACTGGATACTTCGGTATTCTCTATGGAAAATTTCTAAACCCTAAATCTTGCTACTCTGTATCATTAAAAATATGACTGGGCTTTGGTTTCTAGTATGTTAGACTACAGAATTACTTTAATGTAATCACATTTATATATATTTCAGTGCTTATTTTTCTATTAAGGCAATTAAAGCTTATTGTTTGAAAACTCCGTAACAGATGATTGTTTTGGTCCCTTGCACTGAATGAAGGGGATGTCTGGGAACCAGCTTGGTGCAAAGAAGTTTGCATTGCTTTAGACTGTTGGCCTAAATATGGCAACATTTCCAGAAATCACAATGCTGGAAAAAGTCCAACTAATTTCCCAGTCAGCCTGAGGCTCAGGGACTGATCTTTGCACAGATTCAAGTAACATCCATGGGGTGTTACTTGCACACTTAGCTCGGTCCCCAAGGATGTGGTAACACCCTCTGTGCTCTGCATAGCTGCGTGGCACATGATTGTCTCTCTTCCTACACGTCTCTTGCGTTCAGTTTCAGAGTTCTTAACTGTTCGTCAGTACTGGCTGAAGCCAGCCCTGTTTGTTTTCTACAGCTGCAGTCTTCAGGCCTGGTCCTTGTAGTGTGAGAATCTGGGCTTGGCAGAGAACTCGCTGCCCGCTCGTCGTACAGCCTGACAACAGAGCAGGAAGCCCTGTGTGAGAAGGGAATTCCTCTGCCACAGCTGAACAGATCATAGATATGGACAGAACACAGATGGAAGAAAAGAGATAGGACAGATGCTTTGTAACCGCTGAAAATTACATAAAAATTCAGGATAAAATTCTGCGTGTGGACTGTGTCAGTTACATCAGCTATCCATTGTTACCCGGAACACCCTGGGATCTGTGCTCTGAAAAAAATGCCATCTTTTCAAAAAGATGTTGTGCAAGGTAAGAGATGAGGTCATTTAAAATCTTGCCAGCAAATATTTGATGCAGGAGATGCATCGCAAAGTAATAAGTAGTCAGTCTGGTTATATTACAAACAGGTTGTTTCTTGGCAACTTTCAGTGCCCCCAATTTCTGTCCTTAATGGCAGATTTGAAATCCTGGTTTATGCAAATTGTGTCAAATCACAGCATATTTTGGACTCAGATATCTATTTTTTGCTGTGGCTTATAATTACATTTGGCTCCTGAGCTCCAGCTGTGAATGGCTGAGATCAGTAATCCACAGTCCAGGCAAACTGAAATGAGCGTCTTTGAATTTAGAATGGATGTCCTGAGGAAAGGGTTCAAAATACCGGATATGAAGCATCACACAGCCAGAGGGGAGGTCCAGGCCCTTTCTCAAAACAAAACTGAGGTTTCAGTTGTTCACAATTCCAGTGTTGCACATGAAGGATGACTGGTAGCTTTAGTATAGATCTCTGTGGTTTGCCTTGGCATACAGATGAAGAGCAGCTATGTAAACTGCTTAGCCAAAACCTCACCCCTGACCTGGACAGCAGCTCCCAGGAACCTGGTCTGGGCTTTTTATAGCACTGAGAGTGAATGTCCTGTTCTGCTGATGGGAGTGAGCCTCCTGGCATGGGACAGCAACAGCAGTCGTGCTTGATAATCCTGGACATATGGGCAGAACATGGAAAGAAAAGTATTTTTGAAATTCAGTTCACATTATTTTGAACTCTCCCAGCTGAATCAAACATTGTCTTAATCTCTACTCTGAATTTACTAATCTTGGTTTCCTAGCTGTGAAGGCCATCTATCTGCACCTAATACAAACAACTCTGGGTAAGCTCCATATTTTCATCTGGGCTATTTTTCATTTGTGCTTGCTGCTTTCTCCATCTCCTTCCTTTTACATAGCAGCAGCAAAGTCCAGCTAAGCATTTACTGGGAGTGTTTGTTTTAGGAGTCAGGATAGCATTTTCTCACTCTGTTACTAAGTTGATGAGTGATCTCTGACCCATCTCTTTCACGGTTCAGTTTCTCTGTAAAGGTTTGTCTGTTTCTTTCGCCGTCACGGTGAGTTTCAGGTGCAGTACAGATACTACCCACTGAATACAGCTGTTAGCTAAACAGATGAATTCTGAGAGAAGATAAATAGTCAAAAGCACTTTGGTGGAGAGTGTGGCACACATATCTATTTCAAACTTGTTTGGTATTTTGGACTACCTGGAGTAGTCAGATGCATTTTCCAAGGTGAAAAAGGAAAACTGAGAAAGAGTAATATCTTCAGTTCTGCTGTCAGAAGAACTCTTGCCATAACCTGAGCTGTAAAAGACAGACATTAACGATTCATAAAGCAGTGGGGTGTCATCTTGAGACCTTGCTGGAACATGACTAGGCTTTTCATTCTGATTTGACATGGATATTAAACTTTTCAAAGATGTGTACCTCCATGTTTTGGTGAGAACTGGACTTAATTATTGAAGGAACTGGTTTGGGCCCATTTCCCTTCAGTGCTTTCAGTAATGGTTTGAGCGACAGATGCAATCAAGCTGAAGGAGGCTGTAAACAATTTGAAGGATGGGATTAGAATCGGAGAGAAAAAAACCCCAAAACTGGAAAACTTGGCACCTGAGAAATATATGCTGAATGCAAAATGGGAATAACTGGATGGGTGGTAGGATGGCAGCCAGGCACACAGAGGCTGCAGCAGGCTGTGACACAGATGTAAACCCAGCGAGACGCGGCTCATCTCCCGCCTGCTTTGGGAGAGGAGCGGCGCCGCTGAAGGGAAGGGACCGGACCGTGCCCTGCGCCCGGTGGTGCCCGGGCTGCGGAGCCTCCTCCGCGCCTCGAGCAGGGCACGGGCTGCGGGCCAGCCAAAACTATAAACACCCCTGATGAAGAAACGAGTAATTTCTTCAGTCTATGACAGAAAAAATAAAATTAATTTTAAAAAACCCAGGATGGTGAGGGAGAGGAGGAATACCGGTTCTGGCATAAAGCAGGGGGCGCGCAGCCCCACTGATCGCCCCCCTCGGGCTCCGGGAATCGCCGGGGCCGGGGCCGGGGCC
>VXAD01003130.1:99638-198522 GCA_013399195.1 Dicrurus megarhynchus
GCCCCGCGGGCTCCGCGCTCCGGCTCCGGCGGCTCGGGGGATGCGGCGCGGCCGGGGAGCAGCGCGGTGGGGCAGCTCGGTTATCGCCTCGGGAACACCGTCCCGCTCCTCGAGGAGGAACGGCTGCTACGACATAAGCGCTTTGATAGTCAGCCACGCTTTTTGGTGACACTGCACCTTTGGATTATATTCTTCTGGCAGCCGTTCAGAAGCCCTGCAGTCAGCAGTGATGCGCAGCGTGACTCTCATATGCTCTTTAATCAGACATTTTTCTAATCTTTTTAGTCTTGTGTGTTAGTATCTCATCAGCTTCTGCCTGGAAACAGTTACTGTCCTGCGCATCTTGATGGCAAAGCCTGCAAATTGAGATGTGGAAATGGTTGTTTTCACCTCTAGCAATGCATTGTTTTCATTGCTCTGCCTTGAGCTAATGCATAAACCTAAAGAAATGACAGACAACAGGTCTTTAAGGGCAGAAGGGATGACAGAGGTCACTGGAATTGAGCAGGGCAGTACAACATGGCAAACTCCAAATACTTCTTTCGAAAGGCTTGCACAGTCAGCGAGTGTTGTTAGGAAGGCCACCCCATCTAGATCCTTGAGCCACTTGGTGAAATACTCCAGGATTATCCCCACTGTAGCACTCTGCAGGGAAGGAAAGGAAACAGACTTTTTGTTTTGAGATGAACAGGTCACCTTATTTGTAGAGTCCTCCCATCGGCGTGGTGGGACAGCACACTGACTGTGCATCAGGCCAGATCAAACTGGACAGTCCCTTCAGCAGGGTTGCCTGTGTCTGAGAATGTATTTGTGTAGGAGAGATTGAATGAGAGGTGAGGAGCATGCCTGCACCCCTTAAGGAATACTAAATACATTAGTGATATGGCACACCGTGGTGTTTTGTGTCTCGTACAAGACCATCTCTTTGAACCATCCCAAAGGGATGAAATTTACCATTCTGGTCAAGAGAGCTGTGGTTGCTGTTTCCAGGCACCCCATAGACCTTCTCTGTGTGAGGAGTTATGTTGGAAATGTGGTTTTGATTTCTCTCTCTCTGTTGATGTTCTTCTTATGGAATTAAAGTGTCTCATAAAGTGTGGATCAGAATACTTTCTTTTTCTTTTTTTATTTCCAACCTCGTCTGACCTTGAATTCTCTTCACTGAGTGGTTGAATCCTTTGGTCAGAAGCTCCTCCAAAAATGTGGGTGTGCTGTTGACTTGGAACCGTGTTACAGTGGAAAGCTCAAGGCCCCTTATAATTCCTGAGGAGGGCCTGGCTCAGAGTTGGACAGGCCAGGGTAGGAAAACTGCTGGGTGCTCGAGAGACTCTCTGCTGGCTTTTTCCTCAAGTAATGGCAGCATGCTGTTTGAATAGCATTCAGTATCTCATCCTTGATTAGGTAACATAAATAATGGATTTAAGGTCAAGGCATGCTGAGGTAAAAAGAGCAAACACAAAGTCAGACAAGTGCAGGGATGATGCTGCAGCAGGGACTTGCTGGGTGATGAAGGCCACTGAGATTGCTTCTGTGCTTCACTCTCACACCACAGGCTGTTCTTGTCCTCTTTAGAGACATACGTAGGCACAGGAAGAGTGAATTTCACATCTTTTTAAACTGGTAAGCAGAGATTGGCATTCAGGGCAGCTGCTTAAAGTACCAGAGCTTCCAGTGTAGCTTCAACTCTTATCATATGGTGTTGGCATAGATACTTTCCTGGCAAGCAGGGTCAGGGATGAGTTTTCAGCAGTCGTTGCTGCTGTGTGTGTGCAGGCAGCTCTCTTACCCTCTCCCACGGGCTGCCCCCATCCCAGCTTGCCCGTGCTGTTCAGGTAGCTGTGTTGGTGAGAGTAGCTCACAACAATTGTTGGTAAAGTTATGTTAATGACTGGATGACCAGGGTTGCAAAGAAGTTGTCAGCTCTCTTCAGATGCTGAGAATGGGAGAACAGACTTATTTCCAGCTGGGGGTGGTGGAAGTGGGGCTCTGCTGTGTGCTCCAGTGTGTCCTGCTTTGCTAGTATGTTATACCTTCAAATTTGGGTTCTTTGCATGCCAGCATAAAAATAGCACCTACTATCCCAACCACATATTGAAATAGCTGAAAGGAACTCTTTATTTTTCCAAGCAACATCATTTTTTGTTAGAAACCAGTGATACAGATTTTTTGAAGAAGCCATGCCACTCCTGTGAAAGCCCTGTTACTTTGATTCATCCAGGTGTGTTTCTAAATTTGGTGGCTGCATAGCCAGCCTTGGAGCTGGACGTGGTTGTAATTAATCTGGAAATTTGGATTTAAGTTAAAGGACTCACAAGCTAGTTGTGAGCAGTGGGCCCAACCCATGTGAGGCTTTGTGTTCCTGTGCCCAGTGGCACTGCAAATGCAGACTGTGCTTGAGGGCATCGGCTTCAGTTTTGGGGTGAAGCAGCTTAAATCTGTTCCATGAGTTACATCTCAGGCATTCTTACTAAAAGTGCTGTGCCTTTGAGCCTTGTCCTGTTGGATATGTATCACTGGCAGGTTGGTGGTCTTGCTGTAAGTTCGTTTCTGAAAGTTTTGGTCTTTGGCTTTGCAAACAAACTTAGGAGGGTGTTGGTGTGGTTCCTGGACCACTGCAGCCCCATTGAGCGATGCTTGGATGTAGCTGATCGCTGTTTCAGGAGCTGTTGACCAACAACAGTGTACACCTACTTCTGCTGACCCATAAAAGTGATAGGGACAATCTAGGCCATGTGCTGGCTTTTGTTAAGTGTAATTTGATTTCTGTGGAAATTAAGATCAAGTGATAATGCTGTGCCTAGAATTGGAACTCATCTGACTACTCTGCTGGAACTGCCATGTTTTGTGTTAGACATCCCCTTTGTGAGTTTCAGGGCTGTGAAACCAAGCCCCAACAGATCAGACACTATGTTTATGCTGCCTCTTTTAAAGGCAGAGTGAAGAGGTGACATTTTTGTTCTCCATTTCCATCTATTTTTCCCTGGGTTTGAGTTGTTTCTCTTTCATGCTGTGCTTTCCTAGAGCATGTTGCTTTGCCCTCTCAGGATTTCTGTTTGACTTCTGTATGGCTGTGTACAGTGCACTGATTTATTTACTTATCCATTCAGTCAGACATTCATTTATTTTCATTCTTGCTGCTACCAATGTGCTCCTCCCTTTCCATTATCTTTGAGATGAGGGGGAGCCAGCTCCAGCCAGCTTGGTCCTGACATAGGGTCTAATCCAATTTCAGTTCTAGTGAGTGGAAATGTTCCTTTGAACATAGAGACATCAGTAAACAGTTTTCACTGGAGAGCATGGCCTGGGCAAGCTGAACTCAGTAGCTGGCCTTGAAATGGCTCAGTTTGAGGGTTTATGAGCAGTAAATTGAGTTAGGGAAGTGTCAGAGGAAGCTGCATAGAACAAAAAGCTGCTTGTGCTGTCCCCAGCGTTGCAAGTGGCCTCTCTTGCTTTCCCGTGGCTGTCTGCAGCAGCTGCTCTGGGGGTGAAGCCAGGGGTGTTACAATGCTTGGTCTTCTCCTTCGCTTGTGCTGGATCCTTGCAAGCAGAAGTGGCAAACAGCGGGGTCTGAGCAGGTAATGGCTCTGCTTGGGTGTGTTAGTGCTGCATGGGAGGGAAATACAGCAAAAAACAACCTGAGCATAAGAGAGAAAATGTAACTATTTCAAAATTTCTGTGCCTATTAGTGGACTTTTCTCGGGATTTGAGAAAAGCTGCTTTAATTATATAGTACTGTAGATTGCTGTGCAGACTGTTGTAAAATAGATTCTTTCACCCGGCGTGCAAGAGGCCAATCCACACCCAGAGCCGAGATATTTCACTTATTTACAGTTGTGCACAGAAAGGGGTGCTGGGTGGCAAATCCACAAAGCCAGCACCACGACTGCCAAAACTTTTCACCAGTTACAGAGTTTAGCAAACAAAGGCATTAATGTTCATTGGCTACAAGTTACCTAGTTCTCTTATTAATTAGTATTCTGTCTTCTATTGGTTAATGATTCTCTTGCTTCTCACGCTAAGTCCTGCGTGCTCAGCCTTCCTCTTCTTTTGGGTTGGAGAGCTCTTGGGTCAGTGGCTGTGAGTCGGTGATCAGGATCTGCCCCTGCTGGAATTACCTTTTACCCACTCAGAAGGGATTCAGCCCAGTTGCCTGAGTTGGCTTTATTAGCTTCTTCCTTGTCTGGGGGTTCTGTCACATGTCCTTGTGCCCCCTAAATTCTGCATTCTGTGTGTCCACTATCAGTGGACATCCTTCTTCCCGAGCTTTGTTAACCTCCCAGTAGGCCTGAGATCACTGAAGCAGGTCAAGCCCTAAACCTTAACAATGCAATTCTGCCAACAAATACTTTGTCTTTCAAACACCTGGACATCACTTAGAGCTTGTCAGCTGCTATCTGTTTCACAGGTTAATCTCCTTTCCTGCTGGTCAGGCTTGAAAGCGTACAGAGATCACACACCAAAGAACGTCCTTAGGAAAATTTTTCCACATTTTGCAACAAAACTATTGCATGTGATCTCAGTGTTCTGTAAGCATTAAACATAACCCCTTGTCTCAGCAGGTCAGTGCTCGGTCCTCCCAGAGCCCCGGTGCCCATCAGTGCAGCGATGGGAGCTGCTCGGGCACAGCTCGGGCCTCCTGCTCTGCTTTGAGCTGCACGGCTCAGAGCAGAGAGGCTCTTGCAGAATCAAACGGGAGCTGCCAAGGAGTTGCATCTGCACATGGCAGCGAGCCTTCACAGGATGCTTTAGAACTGCACCCTGCCTCTTCCTAAAACCCGCCACAGCAACAGAACAGGGAGTATTTCAGCTGCTTCTCTGCTTGGGGGACCTGCTGTGGCACTGGAACAAACGTGGTGGCAGCTTTGCTGGTGACAAGCCACAGTGGTGTGCACCCATTTTATTCCTAGTGCCTTCAAACTGAAGGTGCTGAGGATATAATTACCCAACTGTCCAACAATACTTGGTTTAACCTAACCTTGATATTTTATTATGTTTTTGTAAAAAATCCTGTTCTCTGTAGTCAGAGGTCAGCCACAGCAGCTGAAGAAACTGAAAAAGCTCTTACCTTTCCAACAGCAGTTTTGTGAGGGGTCAGCAATCTGTTGTTAAAATAAACTGTGAGCCTTGGGAAGCCAGGCAAGCCATGGTTTAAGCTGGAGCCCAGTCTGCTTCCCTGGACGCTGAGTGTGTCTGGAGGAGGAAATGATGCCACGCTGGTGAGGTCAAAGAGATACCAAGCTGTTTGTGAAAGCTTCTCACAGCCCACAAATACCTTCTGGGAGGGTGTATGCTGTAGTCCTGCTGGAACACTGAAAGTGTAGCATCGTTTGGAACTGCTTTTGGGGAGGGGTGATAATAGCTTTATATTTTAAAATACTCATTTTTTTTCTGTAGACCTAATCTTGAAAGTTGTGTGGGTTCTTTGTTACGTGTAAAGAACCGTGAAGGTCCCATTTATAACAGGTCTTATTTGTTCAATTCTTTGAATATCATGTTGAAACATTTACCTAGTAATACTGGCAGATTATGTGGTATCCCCCCCAAATTGTCATCAGCAACGCTTGCAGAGCAGTAACATCTGTACATGGAGCTGCCACTGGTTATTTGCAGTCTGTTTCTACTGCAGGGGTTTTATAGCATGTGCCAGATGGGTTAAGTAATGGACTCCTGTTAATTTTTAGATAAATAAATAAATCAGATAAAGTGCTGCCAAGCTCCCGCTATGTCACAAAATGTGTGTAATGACCATCATTATTACCTTTTGTTGAGGCAGAGAGCTCCAGGTTGTGTTGTGAGGGATAGACAGATGTACCTAACTCTTAGGGTTTGCTTGTGGGACCTTTGGGAGTTTAATTCTCTCGATGTGTTCTAATAACAAAGTAGTTTGTCTCTCTCTTTGTGAGACTCCTTGCCTAATCTCTGTTGGACTAAAGAAAGCATTTTTGTTATTGAAATGTGCTCATTGAGCCAGCTGAATTGGAGGAAGTCACACAAATGTCCAGTAGCACATGGTTGCGCTGTTTCTGGATGGTGTATTTTTAATAGGATTTATAAAAAGCAAGAAGTGGCAGTGAGGTTAAGCAGGGCTGGTTTCTGCTGTGAGGGAAAGCAGTGTGCAGCTGGCAGGCACTGTGGGGCTGTGCCTGGGTCAGCCTCTGCAGCAGACTCGAGGAGCTCGGGGTGGCCCACAGGGACGTTCACAGAACCACAGAAGGGGTCAGGCTGGAGGGGATCACGGTGGGTCCCCTGGGCCAACCTCCCTGCCCAAGTGGGGCCATCCCAGAGCACACGGCACAGGATTGTGTGCAGGTGGTTCTGAATATCTGAAGTGAGGGAGGCTCCACAGCCTCTCTGGGCAGCCTGTGCTCACTCACTGGAGAAAAGAAGTTCTTCCTCATATTAGGATGGAACTTCCTGAGCATCAGTTTCGTCCTGCTGGCTCTTGTCCTGTTGCTCAGCACCACTGAGAAGAGCCTGGTCCATCCTCTTGGCACCCCCTCCTTTAGATATTTATACACATTAGTGTATAATTATTTTTTACATTCATACAGTAATTTATACACATTCATTGAATTCAGGTTTCATTCCTTGAGAGCTCAAAGTATACACAAAGCAAATATTTAATTATTTGAAGTTTTGCTTGTTTTACTGGGGCCTTTGACACCTGCATGGATATATAGGCACATGTACAGATGTTGCTGGTTTGAAAGGCACCTTGGCTAGAGGGGAGATGATGAACCCAGTTTCATTTCGCCCTGTCGAGCAGCAAGAGCTCCTCTGATAAAAGTTGGGGATTTTTTTTATGCCTCGTGGTTAAAGTCACCCTAGCTTTGTGTGCGTGTGTGAAGTTAGGGATGAGCAGAGTCTGAGCTCCGTTGCTTGGCGGGGTTTTCTTTCGCGTGCTGGAAGCTGCAGAGGTTGTGTCTGATCTAATTTTGTGCTCACTGTAGTGGAGCAGTGTTTACTACTGCGGGTATCGTGCTTGACTCTGAGAGTGAGTATTTGAACAGTTGGGCCTGGGGCCAAGGAGCAGCGTTGGGCAAGGTTGTTGTTCTGATGCTTCATTAGCAAGCCACTCAATGAGTTGAAGCAGCAGAATGTACCTTCTGCTTGTCTGCTCTGCTGCCGAAATAGCAAGGCAGAACTTCCTCTCTATCCTTAACAATAGGTGGTGGTTGTTGCAGGAAAAGATGGTGTTATGGTCAGAAATAAACCCATGGTTCTTGGAAATTTGCTTCATGTCTGTGACATTGACTTTTTCATCAAACTGTGCCTTTCTGCTTGTTTCCGTGGATCATAACCTCACTTAAGATATGCTACAACTGGGATGATATTTCTAAGAGTTTGGCTGGTTCAAATTGGTACCAAAACTTTAAAGAAAGTGGAAATGCATTAAGCATGAAATTAAACCTGTTATCTAAAAGCCATGGGAGACAGAGAAAATTCAAACTCTTTTGAATTCACTGACTCTTTGTACAGTGGCTGTACTTTCCCTCTTGCTGTCTCTCCTCTGGAGCTGGACCCGTGATGCAGAGTTGTATGATTGGGTTGCTAAGGCCTTGTTTACCAACACTAATGGCAAGGCTTTTGGTGACTGCTGGCAGAGGACAGTGCTGCATGCCTGTGCCAGTGCCACCCTTTGCTTAGCTCTGCATCATTTCCTCCTCGTTCTCCGTGCCCTTGGCTTTGCTTAACCCTGGGTTTGCTTAAGCCTGATTCTGAAAAGATTTATCTTTATCCTGTGTGAGTAATCACACATTGCTTAATTTTGTGCTTTCAAATCGAGCACATAAATATGAAAGATCAAGCCCTTTATTCTCTATTTCTTCTTATGGCAGGGAAATAACTTTGCTGTCCTATAGCTGTTAGGAATGATTCATGTGGGAAAACAACTAATACATCCTAGGGATGTCTCTCGTCAAGTTCTCTGAGGAAAGCTCTGTGTATGCAGCGTTGCAATAAGTTAGGACCTGTTTACTTAAACCCCAGTTTTAATGTTTAATAGCCAGAGTGTATTTTCAGCAGAAGCTTCCACTTTCAGGACCCTGCCATCTCATGGTGCCACTCATCTTTCAGCACAGTCCATGTTTTCATGGGCAGCAGCCTAACGTGAAACACCGTGTGAGATGTGTAACCTGGGCTGCCCAGCCCTGCACAAACATGAAAACCACAGAGCTACTGAGCTGATGATCTTGGTGATTTTGGAGTCTTCCTGGTCATCCAGGCCACTCTCTGTGCCTTTTCTGTCACAGTACAGCTGCTTTGCTTGCTGCTTGTTGCAGTATTCAGTAGTTTGTTTCTATGTATCACTCTGTTTATACACAAATAAAATATAAAGAAGAAATCAATGCTGTTAAAAACGGTTTGTGTGGGTTCTGTGTGTTTTGGTTTTTTGTTGTTTGTTTGTTTTTTTAAAAGAGGCAAAGTAGGTAGTGTGGTTACATTAGAGAGTGCCTTCCTTGCTGAATTGTGGATGTTAAACAGCTGGAAGGTAAGCACAGGAAACATTAGGCACTGCTAATGCAGTTTAAAGACTTCACTCCATTGAACGTCCATGGAGTGCAGGTACTTTTAAAGACCCAACTTTTAATGTATCTGCAAATTTTAATGTAAATTTTAAGGTGCAAATGGATTACTTACAGAAGCAGAGATCTTGTGTTTTACACCTTCTATTCTCCTGAGTGGCATGGATTAAGTTTCTTTGGCCTGTTAGTCAGGGACAGTAGCAAGATCTTTCTCTGGATAATAATGCTGTGGAGGAACTCAGGGCTGGGGTAAAGCTTCTTAGAACGTTGAGGGAGAAGAAGGTACAAACATAACATGAGAAAACAAAAAGTACGAGTGAGAAGTCACCATGATCACAAACAGTTTGAGGGAGCAATATGAGGATTAAACTGGAGGAGAATCAGTCAGGAATGCAGAATGCAGCTCTGGTTTTGTGTCTGTCAGCTCCATGCTGTTTGGTGAAAGTTGTGGCTACTTTCTGGACATCTTGGGAGCTGTTGCATTTCTCTCACTGCTCATCAAGTCTCCATTTTTCCTTTTGACCCTGCTTCAGGTGTGGCTATAGGTAGGTAGGCTGTTAGGGTAATTCACATTGCCCCTGGCAATTAGTAGGTGTAGCTTGTTGAGTTTATTTAGCTCTTAGGAAGCAGGGGGGAGGGTTGAGAACAGACTCTTCCAAGGTACTTACGCTGTGGTCTGATGAGATCCCTCGCTTTAAGATTAAATGTAAAGGCTAAAGCAGCATTGCTTTGAAGAGCTCTCATTCTGTGTGTGCAGCAGCCAACACAGGGTAAGTGTGGCATGTGATTTGTCATGTTGTTTTCCAGGGCTGCTGTATGGGTAGATGTGAACTGCATGTTTCTTGTTTGACAGTCCTAAATATGGAAAAACAGGAACTTCTCATTTGAGTGATGTACCTACATGGATATGAAAAATCATAAGGTCTTGCTCCAATTACCAGTGGTGTCCTTGAGTTCTTCCATTTGATTATCACAAGACAGGAGAATTTTACAACTACTTTGTGATTTACAGGAGGACACTCTTGCGCTTTGTGGAGCCAGAGAAATAACCTAAAAATATTATGAGTCAGTCTAACAATGAGGGAATTCATTGCCCCAACATGGCTTGTCACACGTTACTCTCTGCAGACTCCATGGGTTATTCATAAGTATCTTTAAAGCAGATGACCTCAGTTGTTTTGCTGGGGAAACCAGAGAGAGAGATTCCCCAGTTGCCTTATGAGATATTATACACCAACACAAGAGATATGGAAATGTGTTCCGTGGAGATTGAGCCTATTTTGCCTGGAAAGGAAACACCAACTGCCTCTGAAAGTGCTGAAAATCTCTCTTGCTGGAGATATGGGATGGAAATAGATGTTTTAGACTATATGTATGTTAAGGTAAGTAGAATATGTTCAATTGTTTTCTTGTTTTTAACCTAGGCGTGTAGGTCTGTATAGCTAAGCATATAAGTGCTTATTAGTATTACAGTATAAGGTTTTATTAATAGTAATAATAATTAATTTGAGTTTGGACTTACGATCTTGGAGATACATAACGAAGACTTTTTCAAACATGCCAGACATTAAATTAATTGCTTAGGAGATCATCTCACTTAGAACAAATCTTGCAAGAGGGGAAGCATTTGCAGAAGTCGTTAGAATTTCACGTCCGAGTACGCATCTTCCTCGTGACAGCCTTACGTATGGGAAATGAGAAGCTGGTTGAAACTTTCTGCAAACAATCCAAGAGAGAGCACTTGTAGAGAAAAGGAGTGGGATGGTTTCTCTGAGGCTGAACGTGGTGTGGTTGAAAGGACGCTTCAGCTGGTGTGAGAGGGTGTACAAGTGCCCTTCTTTGTGCAGCCCAGGGTGCTGCCGGGGCAGGATGGGTCTGGGGCGCTGGCAGCCGGCACGGCCCCGCTGCCCGTCCCGTGGGGCTTGCAAGGGCAGGCTGAATGCAGGGCAGTAATGCTGCTGCTGCTCTGGCTGGGGAGCTTCTGACAGCAGCTCTGTGGCCACTAACCCCAGTTCTGCTTTCACAGCTTCCCCCGGTTCCTGGGGAGGAAGGGCAGCTCTTGGGGAGGGTTAATTCTGCTCACTGGCTTTGAGTTTGAGCTTGCCAGGTCACTCAGGTTTCCTTGTGTGGGACTTGCTGTAAATTGCTGTTAATTTCCCATGAAGGACTGGAGGAACTAAATATGGCTTCATTAGATGTGCTTCACTGGTGTCAGTTTGCTGCTGTGGTAGAGCAGAAGGGTGTCTGCGGTGTGGACCGGTCCCTGATGACAGCTACGGTCTGGGCTGGCTCAGTAAAATTAGTTCTCCTTGAATAACTCAAGCTAAGTCAGTAAAAGCTGTGTTTTAATGGTGCAACTACATCTCAGCCTGGGGCTTCTGTGTTGGCCTAACAAAAAATACTCAGTTAATCTTTGATTTTTAAAACCTCAGTTTGGTGTTTTACTTTAAATGTGACTTTTTGGGGCTAGGATTAAGTAAAAATAAGATGGTGCTGTTGGACTTGAGCTCAACTTTGCAGAAAGACACTCCGAAAAGTACAGCCTTACCTACTCTCAAATATATTTCCTTTAATTTTTAACTTTTAAATTAAACTTTCACAGTTAAGTCAGCAGTTGTCCATCCTCCAGGTGTTTTACAGAGAGCAGAAGATGTAGCCTCGTTTCACGTCACCTCTCTGAGCTAGGCGAGCAGTTACGGCTGCACTGCTTCTTCCCCAGCGACTTCTTGTTGCGAGCTGCGGTGCTGTGGCACAGCACATCTGTCTGCTCGTGCAGCCCCTTCTGCTCCCGTGCTGCACCAGCCGGTGCTGGGCTCACCGAGCGCTGCCGGGGCAGCGATGCCGATGGCTCTGCGCTTCTCCTGCCGGGCGTGTGACCCGGGAGCACCCAGCGCTGCCCGCCCCGTCCGTCCCGCAGCGGAACCGGGGCTCTGAGGAGTGCTGCAGGCTTCTGTCTCCTGTCTGACAGCTTTCTAGGAACTTCGGGGAAAATCATTGTGGAAAGCTTCTGTAAGATCTTAAATCCATCTAAGAACTTGACAAAGTGAAATCAGCATTTTGTTGTGTGACATCAGCATGAAAAATACGGAAGAAACACAAGGGTCTGGACTGAATTTGTACCAGGAGTCTGGAAATGATGTCTGTTTCTGCATTTAGTTAGTTATGCTGTCAAGCCTATATTATGGCTTGCATCATCTTAATGTTAAAACAAAATCCTGCAGCCACTTGTTTTATTTGCCCTTACAATGTTTGTGTTCTTGCATCTTAAATTTAGACAACCTTGCATTTAATCATGGCATGTTGAATTTTTTTTTGTGGGTGTTCTTAGGTGTAGGCTTTTTAAAAGTTTTCAAATTGGAGCAGCATTCACTGTAAGCACACAAACATGAAATCATGCATCCTTTTCCTAATGCTGTTTCTTTCAGTGCAACATGTCTCATTAGCTGAATATTCAGGGTAACTGCAGTTGTTTCATTTGCCCTTAAATTTCTTGTGGCCAGTCTTGTACAATTCTTGTAACATGTTTTTCAGGTTGAATGAATTGTGAGTTTTAAGGCAGACTTATAATTAACTTCTTTTTGAAATCACTGGCATATAATTCATCGCTGGCCTTCATTCTGGTGGTACAGATCGAAATGCAGCACAGTGTTTGCCTCTCTGTGTGGGTATGACCCCAAGGAAATTTTACATGAGTTAGAGTATTCTTCTTGTTGCTCAGTCTGTGGTAGGCATTACACTTCTGCTCAATGTTTTTGCAGATCTTACTGTGATTACTCAGCTGTTTTGTGTCTCAAGCAGTGTCCAGAACATTGGTGGGTTTGATCTCGCTGCCATCTCTTCTGAAGATTCTTCAGAGCCGCATTCATTCCTGTGACGGGTCTAGAAACCAAACTCAAACACAAAATTTTCTTCAGCATTGCTGTTTCTGTGAATATGTGTTTTTAAGCCTGGTTTACTTTAAATGAACTTTTTTTTTTGAGAAGTGTACCGAATCAAATGAGAACAGCATACTGCATGAAATAAGATAGCAGCGCTGCTGTCTCACAGAGGGTTTGGGGTGGGTTATTACACTGCAGCTTTGCTGATCACTGGTGGAGTATGAGGTGTCCTGGGAGCTGGGGTGGGTGGGGAGCCTCAGGCCAGAGGTGCAGGAGCATCACTCATTGTCATCCTTCCTTGTGTCCCTGCCACCCACGTGGGCTCATCTTTTACCAGTCTTGCCAGGCCACTTTGTGAAACGTGTCTCATTTTTCTGTAGTTGATCCCGCAGCCTTGATTCAGCCCTCTCAGCAGCATCGTGCAGGCAAACCCAGGGTGTACCCAAGCAGCGTTTCATGTGACCTCCCGTCGCTGCCCAGGGGCTGCCAGCGGGTGCTGCTGGCATCACATGCCCAGGGAGTCACAGGGTACCCGGTGTAGCTGTGGCCACTGCCTGAGGATGGCTGGCTGCTTGGGGAGGGTGGAGAGGAGCCTGTGAAAGGGGATCTGTGGAGTACAGCAGGAGCTAACAAGAGCTGTTCCCCCATGCAGTGGCTTAGGGGGGTGAATGGGCAGCATTTAAATAGCTGAAGTATTGTCTGGGTTAGTAACAGCTGAGTGTAAACCACATCTGTCTCCCTCTGTACGACGTTCTGAAGAGAAGGTCAAGTACAATCAACATAAAATGCAGAAAGCTGTGTTTTTAAAGGTGAAGAAAATGCACAACTTTTAAACATTTCATGTGTTTTAACTCCTTAAAAATGTTTCTGAGGAAAATCCTATCAATTAAAACCTTGGAGTATAACTGGTCTTTGATAGATTTGATAGTTTAAAGTAAAACTGTGGTTTTTGGCCTTGATGTCAGGCCCAAGGTGTAGATTTGCTGTGTGATAGTTTTCTCTGAATTTCAGTATATATAGATACCCTGTGTTTGGGATTTAGCTTTTTTTTGCATCCCTTTGAAGTAAGGTGAAGTTTCAGCTAAAGGTAAGTCAATGGATGTTTTTCCAGTGGCTGAAGGTACAGCTCTTGCTGCAGTGATTCTGTGTGGGATGCTGACAGTTTTTGCTTGTACCTTGTCCAATCAGGGCGTGTTTGGCAAACGACATCCAAGTTGCTTTTGTTGTTGCAGGTCCCCAGGCCCTGAATACAAAGAATGCCTTGTAAAAATGCTTAAAAGAAGGAAAGAAGGGAGGGAGAAAAAAAAGCTTTTATATCCTTATGGTTCAAATGCAGTGGATGTTTATAGGGTAGCTGAAGTACTCAAGCACAGCAGACTTTTTCTCCCTGAGCTGTGGTTCAGGGAGTTTCCTGGTGCCTGGTGAAGGATGCAGTGCCTTACCTGCATAACTGTGAGCCAGATTTGCAGAGCCAGTGTCAGTGGTAGGCAAACTCACAGTGCTGGTAGCTTGGGGGTAGCTCAGACCCTGGGTCACTGCTGTCCCTGGATGCTGTTTGGGAGCTCTGCTTGTGGCTGGTCAGGGAATTCCCGTGAGACAGGATAACACAGGGCTTTTGATCTTCCTGTGAGGTAAACTCTGTGGGGTTGTTGTCCAGATAGAACATTAATACAAATTGTCACTTATATTTCCCCTACTGTATATCATGATATAAATTTATTTTTAAATTAATTCTTTGTAAATATCAGGCTTTAAACTCTACAAGAGGTTTATAAATGGCTGTTGCTGAGCAACAAGACAGAAAATATGCTCCATGCCCAAAGAGTGCTACTGTCTTTAAGAAAACTATAATTTCTGTTTGGATTTTTTTTTTCCAAAATTAATGATTCTGTTTCCCTCTGGCCCTAAGAAGAATTGAGATGGGTTGGTCAGAGGTTTTGCAGCAGCCCACTGTCATGGAGATGCTCTACTTTCCAACCCTCCCTGGTTACTTGGCATTTTTATGAGAGAAAAGTCCTGTCTGACTTCTCAGAGTGCAGGCAGCAGCAGCACTCTGGTAATAGGAGTGCAGTGTGTCCTTGGGACTGCCCATGGGTCACAGGATGGGTGGCACAAATTTTGGTGGTTTCAGCAGTGGAAGAAACGGGACCTCCTCCTGCCTGCTGTGTGAGGGATCGTGGTCTCTCTGTGGGACATCCACACCGGTCAGGTTAAGGCTTGTGTTTGCCTGGTGCTCAGCTGGCTGTCCATCTGCTTATGTAGAGCTTATAAAAACTGAACTTTGCTGTTTCAGGTATTTCTAGGCTCAGTATTATTATCTTTGGTGGTGGCACTGTCAACCAAGCATAGCGGAAAATATAAAGCTGAAGAGAAATTATTCATCAAATTGTGTTTTCAGAGCAACCCCAGCCAAGGAAATCCCACAGCTCAGAAATCCTTTGTAATAACTCTTCATTTTGCGCAGATCAGTTCAACACCCCTGCAGTGTGAGCTCTGATGACTTTGTGCTCTGTTCTGTTGTTATGCCTTACTAGCAGAGACACTTGGCTTTTTCCAGCCTGACAGTGCAGCCTGCTCTCTCCAGGTGGCCGTGTTCAGTCAGCAACAAGTTCACATCGAGTAATTTTGGTGAAATTTGGCTTTGGCTTTCACCAGCTGTTGCTGTTCCACTGGCTCCTTCGGCTAGTGCTGCCAGAATTGACGGTGTCCCTTTGATCCAGACATAAATGAGCTGCTTTATTCCTACCCAGACCCAGGTCATTCTTGAAAGGGAGGGGGGCAATGTCTTACATATTTTTTTCACAGTTAACATGTGAAAGACTGTGGTTTTTGAGGCTGTCTGTAAATAAAAAAAGAGATGATCTCTGCTGGAGTGAAAATCATCCAAGTTCACTTATATGGGTAGGTTGTGCTGAGAAACTCGGGACAGCTTTCTCTGAGTTGAAATTTCCTTTTTCCTTCTAGGGTGTAGATCATTTAGCGAACTCTTTCAGCCCTTACCCAAAGAGCTGGTGAGCTGGGAAGGTAGCTGTATCTCCTGTGTTTGTGATTGTGCAATGGAATTAGAAAACTATTTGCCTGCTGACGAGACTGCTGAGCCGCTTGCATTGCTAATTCCGTTTTGTCAGCAATGTCAATTAGTACTTCAAGAGGTTAATATCTCAGAAGAGAGGCTTTGTGAGTCATATGGTCTCATTTGATAGATAATTATTATAGTCTGCTGATTTCTTCATGTGATCTAAGATGAAATCACGAGGTATGACAGAATACTGTGATTTTCTATTATATTTTTTTATTATGTAAAATTGTAATAATCCAGCCAACCTTCTGACCCACCAGTAAGACGTGAAAACTTCTGTGTTTTTTGCTGTGAACTCTTTTGGAGTTGCTTTGTAGATAGCAATAAGCTATTGCCCATCTTGTCCTTCCTTGAACAAGTGCTTCACACTTCCAGGGGATTTTGGAGATGCTGCGTTTTTTTATGTTGGTCTGCTGAGGCCGGAGGAGAGTCTAGGCAGGAAACTGAGATCTGAAATAGTCCTGTCATTATGCACTTAATTATTTATTTTTCTTCTGAATTCCGGGACATCTCATCTGTATCCCTTCTATTTTCATCCTGCCTTTCAAACTGGTCTAGGTTAAGCAGTGGTGCTGTGGATGCTGGGCTGGAGGTGTCCGTTGTTGTAGGGTGGGAGGACGTGCTGTGTCCTCCCCACACCTCTCCCAGTCCTACATCTCCAGTGAGGAGAGGGAGCCGTCAGTGTTGAGCCAGAATCCTCCCCACAGAGGAAGGACAGCGGTGTTACATGGGTAGCAAAGCTCACTGATTTGAGCCAAGTCAGGACTGAAATATAAAGTGCAAGTGACACTAGTGGTAAGCTTGGGCTGGTTTGAAAGGTAGAAATTTAATTTCATGGCCTTTCCTTAAGTCATAACTTGAATCTCCCCTATCAGAAGTTTTGTTTTGGTGGGTCAAAACTTGCCTTGAACTGCCTGAACAAAGAGTAATGTATTCATGGATCATAATCAGGATGATTAAAGTTCATTCCGTTCTTGCCATAATTTATATTGGCATTTCAGTGCTAGAATTTTAGACACCATAGTAATTTTTAAACTAGAATTTTCTTGCCTTTTTAGAAGGTTGATTTGTAAATCAGTGTCACTAGAAGTTTATCTTATTTTAGCCTTATTCTAATGTTGTCATAAACTCTATTTTTTATACTAGTAAATAAAGATGGATGAATAGCAGATACCAGAGTAAGGTATTTCCCAAGAGAGGCCCTTGGTCCTGTTTCCACCAGCGTTGGTGCTTTGTTTTCTTCTATGGGTTTGGATCCCATTGAAGACTAGGCAGCAATGGAATTTTGGTAGCAACTGATTATATAAAAGATAGCATGAAAATCTGATTTTGCAAACCATTCTGCTAAGTTAATGAGGGAAGAATGTTGTGAAATGATTCAGTACTTATAATTAGGAACTTCTCTCTTTTTCCTCCCACCCATTCCTTTTGCCAGGTGTTTTCTTTGCCAGGGATTTAAGGCTAGGCCCTGATGCTGGAGATGAAAAGCTACAGCCTAGCGCTCATGGGATGGCTTTAATATCTGTAGGGTTGTGTCGTGGAAGGTTCAGCTGTCTGTAGTAGCTCAGTTTCTATGGTGATCTGTTTTCTGCTTTCTCTTTCCCTTCTCTAGACAGGAGAAAATGTACAGTTTTAGCTGGATAAATTAAAGATGCCTCTTTTCATGCTGCCATGGATCACATAGTTGGAAACTGCCACACAGCATTTGCTGCTTCAGGTTATCAGCATTTGTGTCTTTCAGGCTGCTGCCTTTCTTTGGTCAGGAAACTTTTCTTTGTGTAGCCTAAAGGAAACCAGCCTGCTGGTCCTTTCTGCTAGACAACATTTAAATGCTTTCCTCTTTCACATTTGCTTTGCTGTCTGTTAATTCCTTCGAAGGAAAATCCTATCAGAAATATTGGGGATGGGGAACTTCTGCTGCATCTTGGGGATGGAACCTGGTCAAAGTGTGCATTCAGTCTGCAGCTGTGGCTGATGCTGGAGCATCTTTTGTTAAACTGAAACAACTGCCCTGATTTCTGGCAGGGTTTTGTTTTCTGGCATTTTGTTTTGGTTTTTTTTAAATAAAAGAATTCTGAGAATAAGTGTATTGTGGTATGTTTGGATACATGAATCTTATGAATTACTGATTTTTTGATTTGAAATTGTGATTTGAAATTACTATTATATGAAATCAGGAGTTTGTAATTTATGAAGTTTTGCAGAGTATCTTTTGTTTCAAACCAAGTGGAAAGGAAAGAAACATTGTTCCTTAGCATGCTACTTGACTTTAATATGGCACCTCTACCTCTGTCGAGTCCTGTTTAATTATTTTGGACTTGTTTTGTGGTTTCTGTGGGTTAGGGTTAGGTGGCGAAGCTGTGTGACCAAATGCAGTTTTCTCTGCCATCAAATGCCATGCTTTGACAAATACATTATAGTTATTTTGAAATAAATTAGTGAATTGAGAATGTTTTGCAGTGAGGTGCATGACTGCACCTCCAGAGCCACGAAGCTGTTTTGTTTGCAAAGGTGGTGGGTGTGGGGTGATCTCAGTGCTCTCTAGGCATTGCCAGAGCATTGGTTCAGGAGCTTCAACGTTAAAAATGTCACAGCCTTGTCCTTGTTCTACTCAAGAGCTGTTTTCATGCGTGTGTATTTGCATGTCCATGCGACTCTATAGGTAACCAGATGGTTTCCATGCATCTTTAATTGATTCTTGAATGAGGTAACCGTTGTATCTCCACTCATTTAAAAATATGAGTATTCTTGCTGCTTTTGAAAGCAAATAATATGTTTGCACTGGGTTACTTTTATGAATAAAGTTTGTATGAAAATGGTCATTAATGGGAATCTGGTTTGTTGTGGGGTTTTTTTCTGTTGTCTGGAGTCCTTTTCAACCAAATCTTTTCAGTTTTTTTCTTTTGGCATTCTGGATGTAATCAATTCTAAACTAGCTCTGTTTGTAACTACAAAGGAAAGAGCTTTTAACACTTGATCAGGCAGCTTTGCCTAAATTAACACAGATGGGCCAAAATGTTCTCTTTGGGGGGAAAAAAGGCAAAAATGGCTATATAATATGCTACAAATGCATTTAGAACTTACTCAGAAGAGTTATTCCAAGCAAATTTTTTTGATGGCCAAATTTTTTAATTTTCAAAAAACACTTTTTTTTTTTTTTTTTTTTTTTTTTTTACTTTGTAGAATTTCAGCATTGAATGTGTATCTTGGAATATCTTTTGCATGGAAAATGCCTTTTGCTCTCTGTGTAGGCAATAAAATTCTGCTTGTGTAGCTGTTTATCAATAGAACAAGTTATTCACTTCAGATGTACTAATTAACTTGCCTCTTGCTGAAGAGTTTCTCTGTTAAACATGTATTTAAAATAGAAAAAAAAATCCTTTTAGTGTCATGTATATTGATGATTTAACTATAGTGCAACAAAAGCTCACTGATCTATTGCTGTTGTTGTTGTACTGCAGTATGCCAGGGTTTGGATCCCTGATCCAGAGGAGGTCTGGAAGTCAGCAGAACTTCTTAAAGATTATAAACCTGGGGATAAAGTCCTCCAGCTTCGACTTGAAGAGGGCAAGGTAAGTCTGTGTATTGTTTGTAAGCTGATGGTTCTTGTTCCCAACCAGAGACTGATGTATCTATTGCAGGAAGCTGTACTCTCAAAGTGTAGCTGTATTCAGCTGTGTGCAATTGCTTTTGTCCACTCACTTTCTGCAGCATTTTGTGGTGTGATAAATTTTACTGTTTAGTTACAAAAATCAATTTTGCCTTTTTAAAATCAGTTAAAAAGCAGTTGCTTTTATCCACTGCCTGTTATGTTCAGTTGCATCATCTTTTTCTACTTATGCCATTAAACGTATAGCCCTGGTTTGCTGTTCCAGGGAGACAGGGTTGCTAGGAGAACAGTGTTGCAGAGAAAGAACTGTGACTTTTAAGTTGAGCGTAACCAGCAGAAAATTAATAAAGATAAAAAAGGCAAGGATTAAGGGCATTGCAAAAAAGGTGCTGTGTACTGTCTTGAGAAATGATGACATGCTCACATCCTTCTAGTTGTATTTTTTCATGGAAATAGCAGGTAAATTAAGTGATTGTAGATCTACAGACAGATACAATTAAAACATCTATATTAGAGATGAATTTATATCTGAAAAAGGTTCTGAGTAGCATTTTTTTCAGTTTTTGTGTTCTTCACAGTGTTCTGCCAACGTTCCCATGTTGTGTTACTGTGTATGAAGCTGGCTGTAGATTGGTGGGAATCTGCTTCCCCTGCCTGTTCCACTCAAGAGGAAAACAATAGGGAAAAGCTGGTTAGATTTATGATATAATGTATTTTGGTTAATCCAGTAAAAAGATATGGCAGCAAAAGCATGGGGTTTGCTTAAGAAGTAGTCTGAAAAGATGATATCTCTATACAGTTGCCTATTGTACATAGAGAACACCCCTCTGGGAAATTTTAAATGACACTTTTGGAGAAAGAACTGCCAACTCAAATCACCAGATAATTGAAATCTTGCATTGTGGTTTTTTTACCTTGAGCATTTTTTGCTGGGAAGAACAGTTGGAGGGAGTGAGTGAGGAAACCTAAACAGCAGCTCTTTCGAGTGTCTCCGTTTGATTTCAGGAGCTAGAGTACAGCCTTGACCCCAAGACGAAGGAGCTGCCGCCCCTGCGGAACCCCGACATCCTCGTGGGAGAGAACGACCTCACAGCGCTCAGCTATCTCCACGAGCCTGCCGTCCTGCACAACCTCAAAGTTCGCTTCATAGACTCGAAACTCATCTATACCTATTGTGGCAAGTACTGTCTTCTCATACCGTAATCTTTCCAGAGAGTGCCCTAGACAGCAAGAGGAAAGTTGTCTGTTGATGTGTCTGCCTTTAACTTAAAATCATGTAGTGATAGGCATGTTGGGCTGTTCCTAGGGAAGTCCCTGTGTTTGTGGTCACTGACTGCATCAAGTAGAGTTGAGAGCATTAAGGTTCAGAGAGAATTGACTTTGCTCTGTGTTCCTCTGGCTCCCCGAGGGACTGTGTGTATAAAGTGTGTGTTCAGCAGTGTTTGCTTCCCAGTGCAGGGATTCCTGTCTGGTTGGTGTTCTGCTTAGGCTTGCTCAGGTTGGCGTGGGTGGGAGGAGGCTCACACGCTGCAGATGCAGGAGCTGGCCTTGCTCTTTGGTGGATTTGTTAGAGGTGGAGGCAACCTGTAATTGCCTACCTCTGCACTGAGCTCCTCCATCTCTTTTGGAAGACATTGCTTTATCTTCTTTTTCATGTTTTCCAATCAGGGCAGCCGTAGAAGTGAATTTGTAAGAGTTCATGAGCCAGTTCTTGTCTTATCACAGTTAGAATAGATCTCGGTTTTAAAAATAATTTTAACTTACAGCAGAGGTTACCCAAACTTGTAATTGCCTGTGGTATTTTCAGATGGCCAGAATGGAGGATTGTGGATACTGAAAAGCTTTCAGTAGAGAAATTTTCCAGCTTTCTGCAGCATTCTGAGAGAGCCCTGCTTTTCCCATGCAAGCTATGAGAAACAGTTAGAGGTTTTTGTAAACCAATTCTTTATCTTGCAGCTGCAAAGATTGTTATGGTATTGTTATGATACTGACTAGAGAAATATTTTGAAATAGGTGTTGTAGGGTTCGGCCAGTCATCCTGAGAGGTGGATGGTCAAAGGAACAATGACCTTGTGCCATTCAAGCATACTAAGATATAAATGAGTCTGTAAATTAATAGATAATTCCATTCCATTCCTTTTCCTTCCTGGATCGAACTTTGTGTTGTGATTTCTCTCCATCCCTGGTACAACAGCGACAGAGGAAAGTTACTTTAATGATCACTTTATCATAGGTGCAAAATTGCAACTGAATGGTCTGTTTTAAAAATAAACATTGTGAGGTAGTTTAGGCTTAAAATTTAGATTTGACGCTCCTGGGCTTTTCTTCTGTGTTCATGTGTTTCTTTTAATTCTCAGTGTTTAGTCAAAATACATTGCTAGCTTTTAGCACAACTTTCCACTGCTTTCAGACAAGCAGTGTGTTAAACATGTTGTGATGGACAGACTGAGGCATTAACATCCTGCCACATTTTGCTCTCTCTGGCTGCTCCTAATCTGCAGATGCTCGGCAGAGCACATCTGTTCCCAGTGCTGCTCTCAGCAGTGACCAGACCCCAGGGGACTGGATCAGACTTTGCCACCCCCTGCTCGCAGCCAGACTTCGCTCCCCCAGGGGTGGGTGATGATTTGCACCACATCTCATCCAGTCGTGCAGTCGGAGCACAGATAACCTAGGCTGGAAGAGACCTCTGGAAGTCTTCAGTGAAGCTTCCTACTGAGAACAAGTCTGACTAGATCAGGTTGCTCAGGGCTTGGACCAGTCAAAGTGTCTGGGTGTTTGAGTATCTCCAGTGATGCCTCTCGGGGCAGCCCCTGCTGAGGGTGCGCGCTGTGGTCCCAGCGCTGGGAAACCCCCTCGGTTCCCCCGGTACAGACGGGATCTGTGTTTCCCTCCCAAGAGCCCCCACGGCAAAGCTCTTGTGTGAAAGGGCTTCTGTGCAGCTGGAGCCTCGTGGCCCGAGCTTGTAAGGGGTTTTTAGTCTCAGTTTTGTGGTCTCCTACCAGCACCACACCCCTGCCGTCGGACAGCCTGCTCGGACTGCATCCCGGCTGCTCGCAGGCAGGCTCTGTGTTGAGCAGCATTTAAGAGGCTTTCAAAAGGAATGTGTTGTCTTCTGGTTGTGTTTTGCTGTGTTTGGGAAAACATGAAAACTGCATGTTTCAAGTATTCCCAGTGCAGCAGTAGCTGTGGTTTTGGCTGGTTGTATTATTTCTCATGGGGTTGGGAGACCTTCAGCCCTCCATGGATGGGCCTGCCAAAGGGCCTGGGATGGCAGAGCTTGGTTGGATGGTTTGCTTCCAAACAAGACCCAGGTGGTTCTGGGAGCTGCTCGTACGTTGGTCAGAAATGTGTGGGTCCGGTAGTGTGGGGGTTCCTGGTGCTCAGAGAGGGAGGTGTGGGGGGCTCAGCGCTGCTGGGGCGTGTGGTGTGCCGTGCATTTATTCCCTTGGGATGGAGGCAGGTGCACGCTGTGGTACAGGCTGTGCCATATCAGCCTCTAAAATCCGATCCTTTGGCCACAGACATCCACCTTTTCTCCATTAGTTCCCATCCTGACTGCAGGTTACTTCCCCTCTGCAAAGATCCCTGCCTCGGAGCTCGGCCTCAGGGAGGGGCTGCATTTGCCTCCTTAATCTGACTCTCACGTGAGCCAGCTTAGTTTAAATACCCCGTGAAGGTGGTTTGAGCTAACCCAGTTTGTGCAGCCCAAAGGAGGCTAAAACCACTTCAGTCCATCAAGAGAATCACAGTGACAGTGTTCCCAACAGTAGAACTAGAACAGGAATGCATGGATGGATAGTTGTCCAGGGCCCTAAAAGGGAATTCAACCATGCTGTCTTAGTGTAACATGTCAAATGGATATTAAAGTCTTTAAAATTTCACTTTGAAGTAATTCAAACTTTTAAACAGAAAACCTCCTGATTTTTTAATTTCAAGTCAGCCTTTCACCAGCAATTCGGAGGTGATTTAGAACTTTGCTTTACAGTTGGAAACATAAATGAGGAATTAATGGAGGAAGTTGAAAAGTTACAAAGGAAAATTTGAATGCTTATGTGGACAAACTGCAACAGCTGTGAGGAAAACTCAGTGAATCTTGCTGATTAGTTCAGATTAGTAAAAAGTACTGCCTGCTATGCAGGAGAGCAGACCTTAATTTAAATTAATAAATTACTTACATTTATGTCCAGTTTGGCCACAGATGGGTGAATACGTTCAAGATAAAAGAATTAGATACGTTTACTTCAGGCGTATGTAAGAAGAATGGCACAAAGTGTAGCCAGAGTTCAATTTAGTGTAATTGTAAGAACAAAACCACACATAAATCTGATTTAGGAAAGGCCATATTTCTTAAAATAGCAATATGATTTAGCAGAGATAAAGAGAAGTTATATGTAAATTAATCTGGATTATAGCCCTGGGAGGCAGACTGATTCCAAAGTTCTACAGAAAGCAAATAGTTCCTAACTCACTTGTTTTGGTTATTTCCAGATGGTAGTTGCTTGTAGATTTTACAGATTGCCACTGGAGTTAAGTGTTTTAATATGCTGGGGACTTGTCACGGGGCTGCTTGTTCCCAATTTAAGGGTTTATTTTTGCCAGCATAGCCAAAAGCAGGAGGGAATTGTTGGAAGTCTCACACAGATTTTTGTAATGTCTCTTTGATGAGACCTGCAGGCCTGAGAGGCTCAGCTCAGTGGTGTGCTATATTTCACTTTTTACTACTTTTTCTAAGGGCAGATGTTAAAAATTGACATGGAAAATATTCCTCGAGTCTTGTAGCACTGAAGTCGCTTCCTGTCCCTAACCCCACTCTTATTTTTTGGCTTGTCATTACAGTGTTAGAACTTGGCATAAATGTTTATAGAGATTTTTCTCTGGAGCTCCTGAGTCATTTCAGTGAAGTCATGGCTGATGGAAAAACACCGACTCTCCTCACATGGGCGTGTCGAGACATAAAACTTGCCATGTATTTGAGGAAATAGATCAAGGTCTCTCAGATCTCTCCCTAAAACATATTCTCTTGTTTAATGTTTTTGCTATGCTTTGTGCTTGATCTCTAGATGCATGAAAGGGTTTAAAAATTGGTTGATGCTCCCAGCAGCAGTGCCAGACTGTAGATGCTTTCATTTCCCTTCTCCCAGCTTTTCCATGGAATGTTTCTTAGACAGACATCACAGCACTGTAATCTGCACAGAGCAGAGAGCTGGATCGGCGCTGAGGAAGTCTGTGTGTGTAAGAGAGAATTTCTGAGTAAATTTAGAAGCAAGTTGAGTGCTATGGAAACGCTTCTGGGGCAGGTTCTTCAGGGATGGGTTGTCCAAGCATGCTTGGTGTAGTCACTGTGCAGCCATCTGCAACTGCACTGGCGCACTTAGGCACCAAAATACGTATATTCTGTTTTTGGAATGCCCACAGTTAAAATTAGGGGGGTTCTTTTCCCCCTTATCACCTTGTCAAGGTGAGGAGGTCTTGCCATATCAGAGGGGTGCAGTGTGCCTGTCACAGCTGGGTCTCACGTGGCAGTGATCAGTGTTTCCACCCCTGCACGGAGCAAATAAACATTCCCTACCTGTTGTAAAATGCTGCAGGAGAGAAAGGCATAAGGACTCTTTGTCAGAGTATCCCTGTGGGTAGAGCAATCCTCATTTCTCATGAAAAAGAGAATTGTCCCAAAAGCATTTGAGGTCTCACTGTTTGTGGCTAGGAGGTTTGCAAAGAGTAAGACTTAACTTTTCCTGTGCAGGGAGAGTAAAATAATGGCACGAGTTTAGAAGTGCTGTAGTGATGAGTGGTGCTAAAAAAGCAGATATGTGTTTAATTGGTATGGATAAGCTAGAAAATGGGAGGTGTAAGTACACACAGAAGTATCAGGTGAGGGTGTTAGGATGCCTTCTGGAGCTATAATTGCTTTATTTCCTGACATGACTGGGTACTGCTCTGTGTCAGCCCTATGAAATACATCTACTGTTTGGGTTTTTTGATCCCTTTGGCCAGGAGGTTGTCCTGCCTGACTGGCAGAGATGCCCTGGAATCCAAACTACGCTGTGTCTAAACTCTGTTGCTTGTTACAAAAACCGAAGATGTTATTCTTGCCCAACAGCTGAAGGGTTAACACACTTCACATACCCAAGCTGGCAGTCAGTGAGACTGTGCAGCAGTTGTACTTCACAAATTACAGTAGCACTGGTAATTCAGAGTAAAACACAGGGAAGTACAATGCACAGTCATTGGTTTACTGCATGATCAGGCAGTATTTCAAGTCAACACATTCTGAATCTCTTTGGTTTGTGCATGCTAGTTTCAGAAAAGGCAGATAGAAAGAAAAAAGCAAAAAAGTTGTCCCTGATGTGTTTACCAAAGCAGGGTAGAAGTAAACTCTCGTGACACTTTGTGTGTGCAGAACTGTATTCAGAATAAATATCTGTTGAAGTCAGTAATATCAGAACCTTATTCTTTAATATTTTTAGAAAGATTAAAACAATAGTTGATTGGTTAGTTAAAGCCATTTTTGGTTGGGTTTATTTTGAAACAACTATTAATAATTCCTTTTGCTTCATTTCCTTCGTAGGTATTGTTTTAGTGGCCATAAATCCTTATGAACAACTGCCTATCTATGGCGAAGATATCATCAATGCCTACAGTGGCCAAAATATGGGGGATATGGATCCACATATCTTTGCAGTGGCTGAAGAAGCATACAAGCAGATGGCCAGGTTTGTACACCAGAGTCTTGAAGTCACTGTTTTTCCAAAAGGAATAAAACAAAGTTTCTGGCTGATGCTCTTCTCTCTAATTTATAGCTTGTGAAATATTTTGCAATATCTATCTTTTATCCAGTGTTTTAGTACATTTCACAAGGGGAAAAGTTACTTAAGTTAGTGAACAGTAAAGCTTTATAAATGCTGTGGAGATCATGGCCACTGGCAGTTAGCAGGAATTACCAGAGATCTCGTCAGTATTTAGGTCTAGAATTAGCCCTGTGCTTTATGTGATTATGTTTTTTTAATTTGATTAGTAAAATAAGGAGATACTTTTTAATCGTTGGTGGATTATTAAAGAGAAAAGTGCCAGGTCCTTAGCTGTTTTGTGTTTATATATGATACTGACAAGAGGAATCACTGGGCTTATGAGTGCTATTACAGGCTCCTGGTCGTGTCAGGGATGTCCCAGCTATGTAATCTGCCTGTGGCTGTTGTTGACTGGAATTAAGAGGGAGCAGAGGGACGATTGCAAAGAGCGCCTGGAAACTGAGTCTGTGAGGACACTGTAACAGCTGTGCAGGAAATCCTCATTTCTTTAGATGTTGCATCAAAATGAACTTGTCACCCAAGGGCAGTGGTTATCAGAAACTTCCTCCCCTTTGCCCCAGGAGCCTGCAGTTAGGGGAGCTTTTGAAATATTTAATTTCTAGAATAAAAATCTTTTGGGCTACCGTGTGGTCCTTGGTTAACAAGATGATCCCTGGTATCCTCGCTGGTTAGCTTCAAGCTATTGGTATAGTTTTCCTTGTTGGCAACACAGCTCATGATCAAATTAAACAAGTAAAATAGGGAGATTTCTGGATTAACTGTGATAGCCCTTAAGCTATACTGCAAGTGAGGGAGGCAAGGGGAGAATGGGTTGAAAATTATAAAATCTTCATGGTTTGAAATCGGCTGTCTGTTCATTTAAAAATCTGTATGAGAACTAGGACGGATAAAATGTTTGTCCCGTGCATGTGTGAATACAGTGATCCACAATACCCAGGTAATAGATAATTTCAAAAGAAAACAGTGCAGTGCAGCATTTCATGACATAGGGTAATTGCAAAAGAGCCAGTGTTTCAAAAATACCCTTGTCTTGGTTTAACTGCAGCCAGCAACTCAGTCCAACACATCCACTTGCTTCCTCCCTCCCTCCCTCCCCCAGTGGGATGGGGAAGAGAAACTCAGGGGCTGAGATAAGAACAGGTTAATAATTGAAATAAAATAAAATAATATAAAATAAAATAATAAAAACCACAGTAATAACAGCGAAAAGGAAAGAGAGAAAGAGGAGTAAAGCCCAGGAAAAAAGAAGTGATGCACAGTAAAATTGCTCACCACCCGCTGACCGATGCCCAGCCGGTCCCCAAGCTGCCATCAGCTGCTCACGGCCAGCTCCCCCCAGTTTATATACTGGGCATGACGTTGCTGGGTGTGGAAAATCCCCTTGGCCAGCTCGGGTCAGCTGTCCTGGCTGTGCCCCTCTCAGCTCCCTGTGCCCCTGCTCGCTGCCAGAGCAGGAGAATCCAAGGCGTGCCTGGCTCCAGGTGAGCTCTGCCCAGCAGCAGCCAGGGCGTCGCTGCGGGGGCAGCGTTATTGCCACCGCTCCAAAATGCAGCCCTGCACCAGCTGCTAGGAAGAAAATTGCCTCTATTCCAGCTGAAACCAGGGCAGCTCTACAAGCACACTGTTGAATGGCAAAGATATTTGCCTTACTTGCTTTCTGCTCAGAAAATAGACATATAATCTGGTGTGGAAATACGAAGGCAAAACTGTGTGTTACGACAGTCACGTCCTCTTCATGTCTCTTTCATCACTGCTGTTTTAAACAGACTTGGTTCTCAACTCCCTCTAAAAGCTGTACAAAAGAAAAATTATTTATTTTATGTTTGAGACTCGGTACAGTGGTCTGAAATTATAGTCAATGATGGCTGTCATCCGAATTCACAGAATTTTTGTTCTTAATATTAACCAGTGGAAGTAAGAGGTTGGAGAGGGATCTCTCTCCGCTGGCTGACTCTAACCCCTCGCTGAAGTGGGCTTACCTCTTGCTGGTGCTGAAATGTCAGATTGCTGGGTCACCTGTGTTCTGTGAGCCTGTGCAATGGAGATGTCTGTCTGCCACCATCAGCATTCTTTGCTGTCAGGCAGACTCGGGGGGCCTGAGATGTTGGCTCGAGTTTCCTCTGTGGCTTTTCCTTTTTGCGTTAATTACCTGCGCCCTCCGGCAATTCTGCTGTCCTGAATAACAACAAACAGGATGTGGTAGGAGTTCCTTTTTGAAACAAATGAGGAGAAATTGTATAACTATGGAGATTAGCTTAAATAAACCTTCTGAATTATTTAATTAATTACTTTGTGTCTACCTTATAAACAATTTGTTATTCTTTTATGACTAACTGACAGTACTTTCCTAGTTGCAAAATGAGATCTGGGCACACAATGCAACTGGAAAAAGTTTCTCTACACTGAAGTAACAATTTAATTGTTTTAGCTTTTCAATGTTTATTTCCTTTTCTATTTGTTTGGGGATTTTTTGGCTTGTTGTTTTTAAGAATTTTTTCTGTTATTACAACATACTGGTTTTGCTCATTGAATTTAGTTTTCTGTTGCTGCTTACAATTACTAAATCACACCCTTTAACTTCACTGATATTTTTTATACTCTGAACAAATCATCTTTTACTTCTGAATTATGAGGATAGAGAAAAAGAAGTCCAGTTTTACATTTCTGCAGCTGGCTTTTTAAAAATGAAAATCAGATTGTCTGTAACTGCTGTATTAATGCTTTAATAAGTGTGTTGCATATTCATATGGTAGCTAGTCGTATGGCATTAATCTGCATTTATGTGTGTAATTTGTGAGGTTTATTTTTCTCTTGTTTCTGATCTTTCCTAACTCCATATTTAAATGATCACTGGAATAATTAGGCATGATGCTCCTATCCTTAAGGCTTCAGTGAGCTCTTCTAAATATTTACTCCTTAGGCCTTCTTGTTAATTTATAATTTAGTGATTTAGGATTTGTTCTTTGCAGCTTCATTGCTTCATTTGCTGCACCTGAGAAACTCCATCCGTGTGCATGGTTAACTGAATGATCTCTGTAGCCTTCTTCAGCCAAAGAAAATGCCCCATGGCAGAAATCTGGGAAGCCAGTGATTAAATATTTGTGTTGTGTTTTCAGAAAAAATACAGTGCAAAAATGCTGACAAAAAGCTCACATCTGGCTTGTGCACGAGAAATGATACACAGCAGTTGCCTGGGGTTAACTGCAGTGTAAAGCAGCACATAAAGATACCTTTGCACGGGACATCCCCTGCCTGGTGGGAGCCAGGTGATGTGGTACCTGCTGCTGGAAGTGGTGGGCCTGTTGGAGCCTCCTTAGTTCCTCTTCCAACAGCACTTCTGCCCCCCGTTTCCAGGGGAGGGTTGGTGGGAAGGAGCATGGCTCACCTTTACCCATAGTGCTGTTAGTGGTTGCTGTTTGCTTGGTAGCTTCCTGTCTTTTTCAGTGCAGGAAAACATGCTCAGCTCTTAAAACTAACCTCATTTTGGATTATTATTTCTTTTCTTTGCCCCCTTCCCTTCTCTTCCCCCCTTGTCATCTGTGTCTCTGTACCTTTTTCCTTTTCTCTCTCCATCTCCTGCTGCTCCTCTGCACAGACTGACAGCTTTGTTTCCGACCCCTTTCCTCTGCTGTGCCTGGAATAAGCGATGTTCTGGTTTTACAACTGCGCTTAAACTGTGTTCGACTTGGGGTTACGAGTGGTTCATACTTAGCAGCAACTGCATTGGTTTGGGTTGTGTGAGCCTCCAGACCACAGATGTGAGGGCTTGGAGCAGATCCCCTCTGTCCAAGGAGCGTGTCCCAGTGGGAGGGAGCCGGATCATTGGGATGGGGACGTGTCCCTGTGGCTTTAGTGCAGAGTGGTTTGGTTCTGTAGGCACAGCTCTCACAAGCTGTGCTTTTGGGAAGGGCTGGGACCTGCACTCGCTGGGCTCTCTCCTCAGCGATGGCACTGTTCTGTCCGTGGATGGCTTGCTCCATTTGAGTGAGTATATACAGGTTTGGGACTGTTTAAGGCAGATGAGGGACTTAGAAGGAAGAAAATTATTATTGAGGAATGTATTTTTGTCCCAGAAATACAAACCTCAATGTCAGCACGTGGGTGTTGCATGTGTCGAACCCTTTGAGCTGCAATGAATGCCACTTTTGTGTGTCAGTGTTTCCAAATTGTTAACCCAAGTTCAGTCTTCAGTTACCCCTCCGTGGTAACTATGAAAATTGAAGCAAAGGTTCAGTTGCCAAACATTTTATTTTTTGTTTTTTGAAAGCATTACAACTTCAGTAGAAATCATAACCATCAGCAGGTGTGGCTCATTTTCTTTGTAATATTCAATAGAATATTTAATACATTTTTAACTCTACTGTTTGCAGTAAGATGATGATTATACTCTTGAAACTATTAAGAATTGCATTAATGTATGAGACTTATGATTATCAGTTTCCTAACACTATTAGGGAAAGGCCTTCAAAATCACTCCTTCGCAGGATTCTTTCCCCTGCCTAGTGAGGGTATATTGCAGTAATTAAGATAATGTATTTTTTTATCAGCGCTTTGTTGGTCTGATTTGTTCCATCCTACTTGTGGTTGATGGCAGATACAGCAGATTCAATTTAATAAATTAACTTTGATATTTCCTTCTGATTAATTAGTAAAGTTGTCTAGCATCACTCAGGTTGAGAGTAACCTTTGCAAACAGAGTTGCATACTGATGAGATCCACATAATTATATAAATATAAATATTAATGAATACCAGCGTGGAAAACAACAGTGTTTAAAGCTTCAATTTCCAAAGTTTTGCTTTTTCTGTTTGGACAAAGTGTAGTGATTTATTCTGTGGTACTGTGGATCTTTTCCATTAAATTACCTTTAATAAGCAGGCTGCCTCTCTGTTTTGTCAGCTTTTCTGTGTGTGTCTGATGGCTTTCACCTACAGGAAGATACTTTTCTATCACTGCTTGTTCAAAAGGAAGCTTGGTGAGCTGTCGAGTAGGTGTTTAGAAAGCATCTTTACTGACAGTCTCCAGTTATCCCAGGCATCCCAAGACGATGTCCTCTTATAAAAAAGCACATTTGATCAGCAGCTGCTTTGCTTCCGAGTGTCTGATAGATGGATACTGTATTTTTCCCTGGCAGAAGTCATGACTGGGATGATTAACAACCTGTCACAGATCTGCATCCAGTTTGGAACGAGAGCCTGCTGTGCTGGACAAACATACAGTGGCCTTCCTCCACTTAGGGCCTTGACATTGGACTTCTTGAGTTAAATATCTGCCTTGAAAAGAGGTGGTATTTCTGGGCCTCCATGGTGAGAGTGCAAGGGGGAAATTGTCCTTTCTGATGAGATGATTTTGGAGTAGGCTCTTATACTTGGAGCCTGACATTTTATGATGTTACAGGTACAAGATGGCAGATGGAGGAATCAACTTGCTGTAACATAAGGGACCTACTTGTCCAAGCAGTGGTTGTTTTTAGGCAGCAGCAGGGTTAAGTATGGCTGTAGCTGGAAGCTGGAGTTCATGTGAGGTGTCCTGCTGGTAGCTAAGCAATGAGCTTTCCTAAACTGTTGTGGGAGTGACCTCTGACTAATCCCTCGATAAATCAGTTGCATGGTGCTGGCTCATCTTTGTGCTCCTCTGGAGGGCAATCTGTCATGGGCTTGTAGCATGTGCTGACCTCGCTTTTCTTCATTTGTATGGGTTGGGAGATGTCACTGACAATTCATTATCTTTTCACCTTTTGACATTTTTACAGTCAAGAGCTGTGCTTCCTGGATGCAATTATAATGGCAAGTGGTGCATTTTGTTAATTAAAAAACAAAAAAGTACAACTTCTGGTTGTGAGAGGATTGCAGATTGCTTTTACCAAGCTGTTGTTGAAGAGAAACAAAGATTCTTAAGAACTTGAGCTGTTTTGGAGTGGCTGAGTTTGCAGCTGGAAGAGACTTATGAGAATTCAGGTTGTGAATAATAATAATATTTCATCTTTGTTTCACATGTTCAGTGAGCAGATCCCAGAGTTCTGTACAGAAGAGATCAGCATCATTACTGCCGTTTTATGAGTTGAAGCAGACATGGGGATTGGGAGGGCAGCTTTGGTGAGCTCACCAGGGTGGCAAAAGCAGGGCATTGAGCCCCTGGATCAGAAGTCCTGGTCCTCTGTCTGGTGACTTGATGTCACCAGCTTGAGAGTAAAATCTGTGAGAATAGAGTAACTGATAGTGCAGTTCAGTGCTCTCAATGTACAAAAGTGAGCAAATGAGCTGCACTTTTCACGGCCTCCTTCCCTGCAGCATTAAGGGGTCTCTGTGCCAGGTAACATCTACTGCATAACAACATTTGCTTTCACTGAAGGTTTGATGTGTTCCAGGCACTTTACAAGCCTGACCAAAGCCTGTCTCCTCGAACACTGGTGTCTCAATTTCTGCTTGTATAGAAGACAAGGCACAGGTGGTGTGCTGTGGCCATGCCTGGGTCAGCCCAGAGCTTCCTGTCCCTGTGCTCAGAACATCCTCTTTTCTCCAGCAGCTAAAGATGTCAGTGAGAAATGCTGTTAGGCTTTAAAAAAAACAAGTTAAACAGGAAATATATTTAGAAATGAGATTAAAAAACATGGTTTATTGGACTGATGTTTCATGCTTATTAAAAGTGAATGCTTTTATAAAGAATTAATTTACTGCTTAGTAAGGAGCAATTGTTGTGACTCAAGGTTGCAGCTGAAGAATTCTCTGAATTGTTAATGTGTGGCATCTGTGAAGACTGGGGTGTGTCACGCCAGAGCACATTAGGTCCAGATAGTCAAAATAAACCACTGGATTCAGGGTGGGAAGGTGGAACAGACACAGAAATGTGGCTGCTGTTCTGTGCTTGCTTCTGGGGCAAAGCACTTGTAACTCGCCTTTTCTGTTCTGTTCCCCCGTCACATCACTACAGAGTGCTTCAGAGCACTTCAGTCTCTGATAATCATCCTTGGCGCTTACGTAGCACTTGGGGTGTTTTACAGACGTTTCCTTGTTAATCCACACACAGCCCTTTGAGGGTGGAAAAAATAAATGGTCTGTGTCAGGCCGCACCTTTTGGGATGTGCCAGAGGCTTCGGCACCGGGAGCACCGCGGTGATGCGGCTCCGCAGCGAGAGAGGGGCTGTGCCTGCGGCTCAGACAGCACTGCAGGAGGGAACCTTGGAAAATGAAGGGTGAGGGTAGCAGGGGTGAAGGCAGAGCACTCATCAGGTCTGCCTGGTTGCAGGGAAGGCTTCTCCAGGGAAGGTGAGCTCCCGGGGAGAGCGGCTCAGCAGCCGCAGGGAATGGCAAGGGTGTGCTTGTGCACTGTGGGCTTGGGAGCATGTGGAAAGTAAAAGGACAGAGCAGGGGACCTTTCCCATTTTAAGGAGGCCACTAGCCAAATCCAGAAACGGGATAACAGAATTTGTTTAAGGCTGTGAAGAACTTTGTGATTAAAATAGTTTATTCGGAAGGCTGATGGAGGGCAAGGCTGATGTTGCCTCCTGCCCTCAGTGTGAGAGGTGCTGGGAAGGCAGCCCGGAGCTGGCTGCTGCTGCTTTCCATCAGTCCAAGAGCATTAGAAAACTGCTGAATGAATTCTTGTTTGTTTATTTATTTATTTATTGAACAGTTAAATTACTTCTGTTTGAAAAGCAAATCCTGGGTTTGTAGAGCTGCCAGGTTTCATAATGGCTTCTAGCAGATGCTGCATGCCCTGGGCTGAGTTTCAAAGGCCTTTGCACTGAAGGAGTGCAGCTGAGCATGCACAGCCTTGTTTGCTGCCACACAACACTGCCCTTAGGCAAAGGTGAGGCTAAATATATTGCATTGACTGGTGTTAAACCTCCCAGCACTGGTGGGTTTTACAGCTGCCTTTTATTTTAGGATAAGCGGAGAAGCAGTTTTGGTCTTCTAGAAAAACAAGTAACTGTAGCAGTGGGAGCATCACAGAAAAGTGGAGCACAGCTGCCAAAAAATGAACCTGGGACCTGCTGTGGCAGGGGACTGGGAGGGCAGGTCTTGAGGAGAGCACAGGCTGGTGAGTCTGCAAAAAAAAGCCAAATCCTTGTATCACTCCGAAACCACGTTTTGTGCTGAAAAGAGAAGACTGTCCTGGGAAAAAACTACAGCTATGTTTTGGTTTCAAGTTTACAATCAGTGGTAATTTTAGGAAACACTATTTATTTCAACGTTTATTGAAATCAAGCATATTTAGTGGACCTTCAGATGAGTTGTGCAAAACCTTATTCATCTTATACCCTGCCTTTGTCCTTCTGGTGCTTTATTCTTCTGCCTGCATTCGTCAGCTGAGCATCCTCTTCCCTGCCTTGGAAGGTGCCAGTCCCTTGGGGACAGGGCTCCCTTTAGCCTGCTGGGGCTGCCCACCTGCAGCTGGGAAGGCCCTTCCTACATTTCTTAATGAGTCAGTCAAGCTGCTTTCTGCAAAGCTCACAAAACATTCAATACTACAGAGAACTCTTGGCTTTGTATTGATACCTGGTGAAATTTGGGTTTTGCGAGAAAGGAGTTCAAAATCTTTTCTGTGGGTAATTATTCCAGGACTGAATGAGCTGTTTGGAATGTGTGGAGTATTAGATGTATTCCTCTGCTCTTTGATTCTGTGATTCCTGTAACAGCAGTGCTTCCAAGTTATTTGGGAACATCAAAAAAGCCATTACAGTGATAGATAGCACTTTCACTCTGATTTATTTTAAGTGCATTGTACAAGCTTTATTTATTTTGGCTTTGTTACCAGTGCCTCATGGGGGGGAAATGATCATTATTAAACAGATTTTTTTAGTCATGCTGTCAGATACAAAGATGTGTGAATGTTCTGACTGTAGCTACTGCAAGTTATTTTGGTCATATGCTGTCACAAATATGCAATGGGGGTGCTGAGAGATTCATTGCAAAAATAGGATGTTCACTTAGGTCAGAGTTCTGTTTGTATTGCTGGAGACACTAAATCATGTCAGGTGCATAGATGTATGTGTACCCCTGAGAGGTTTGGAGACCTGCTTTAAGGTGTAAAACGTGAAACATAGCTTAAACTCAGTTTTTGTTGGTCCTTAGTTAACCTTGTGGCTCTCAGAGAAGCCGCAGCGGATGAGCGTACAGCAAGGTTTCAGAGCTGCCAGCATTTCAGAATGACTCCTAGCTGACCCTTCAGCAATGTCACTAGTTGATAGGTTATTTTCTTGGGTTGGATTTCGTGCTGCCATAATTCAGCTGTAGGATGGCAAAGCACTGGGTTCCCTTTCTGTCTTTGATGGGCGTGACGCACACGGATGGCAGCGGTAGTTACGTGTGTGTGCTGGGAGCAGCATCCATCCCAAATGTTCCCTGAGTCACAGGTTCCTTCCCTGGGAGTTTGTGGCAGGTACTTTGATCATTGAAAATTCACTCCTTTGAAAATGTGAAGCAATTCCAGGCTTGCAGGTCTGTCTTATCACCACAGAGCTACAGTAGAACAGTAGTGAGATAAAGAGGAGCAAACTCACTGCTAGATTAAATAAAAGCTATTTATTGTGTGCCTGCATTGAAGCAGTGGGAGATTTTAATGTTTGAAGAACACAGGATCAGACCCTTAGCAGCTGTTTTGAGTTAAATAAAAATGAAATGGTCGTATGCAATGGGGTTGATGCCCTTACTCATAATCTAAACCTGTTATTCCAAAAGAAAAGAATAAAGCAGTAGCAACTCCACAAGGAGCAAAAACAACAACAAAGGAAAAAAAAAAGCCAGGAGATTTAATTAACCTTTTAGCACTGAGGCAGTGAGGGGGGAAGATGTCCTGGAGGTTGTGGCCTTCAAACCTCTCTGACAAGAACCTTCCTTATAAACATCAGCACCTTGGCAGTGTCCTCAAGTTTAACAAACATACCCTATTTAGGATCAAAGGCAAAGTAAGTACTAATGTTCTTCTCATCAAATTGCCCTGTTATTTGCTTTCTTCATTATATATTAAGGATATTGCACTCTGATCTTTTCTGCCAATCTCATCTGTGTTATGACATGGAGAGTTCAACTTTGAAGTAGTTCATTACAAGCAAGAATTTCAAAATCCATATCAGAGTTTTTTCAAATCAGCTGTTAATGATACAATTTTGCTAGGGAGAGATGCTGGTACCTTGGGTATGAATGGATTGATAGGAATATTGAGGTTGATGTCAATAATTTCTGTATTCCTTTTGTCAGTTATTCTGTATTCCTTTTGTTTGTTTTCCCAAGTTGATGTTTGTGTGGGGGTCGTGCTTATATATGTTTATTTGACATTATTTGCTGTGGAGTCATGAGTCTTAAAGCCAAGATCAAGTGATACATCCAATGCATCAGTCATAGGAAGCAAAAAAAGCACAAAAAAAGTGTTGTGCTTTGATGATTAAATCAAATAGCTTTGGGCTTCTTTAATCCTCTCTGAAATGCTTATTGATAGAGAGGTTTTTTACATTTAGTGTTCCTGCTTCAGAGAGGGATTTTCAGTTGGTATGGAGGAAGAACTTAAACAAAGATGTCTGTAAGGATTTTTTCAGTCTATGTGTCTTGATTATCCTGATCTGTTTGGACAGTTTGCTGTGGAAGTAATGGCTTTGATGCAGTAAGCTGTTTTAGTTTTTGTGGGAAGCAGCCTAAGTGGGTGCAGTGATCTTGAATGAAAATTGTTTGAAAATTGACAACTCTGCCTTTAGTATTAGCAACTTTAGTGTTTCGTTTCTTGCACAGAATGGTTTTTCTTTTTTTGCCTCAATTTTTGCATTGGTCAACTGAAAGCATTAAAAGCTGCCCTGGATAATGACAGCTGTCAGTGATTAGTCAGTGTTGTTGCAGCACTCTGTACAAATTGGAGGTGCCCAGTGACAGTCTTGCTCTTGCTTCCAGTGTATCTGGCAGCTGTGACCTCATGAGAGCAGCAGTTCCTCCACACTGAGCTCTTCTGAAAGCATCTACCGTACGTTTTTATGAAACACAGAATTTGGAGTAGCCAGTGCTGTTAAAAGCATTGCATTAAGATATATGCACACGCTCAACGAGGCGTTTCTCACCTCTTGGGAGCAAGGTGATGTTTTTAAAACCACTTGCTGGTTTCTTGTGCATTGTCATTTCACTGATAATCTGCAAAACCCTGTTCTGTATGTAAGGTATCTCAAGACAGTTTGCAGCACTCTGCTTTCCTCAATGCTGAAGAACCTTCTTTGAGAGCAGGAACTATCTTCAGTGTTAAATTTTGCAATATTTATTCAAAGCAGAAGAAGCCCCTGCTGCTGTGTGGGCTGTAATTTCAAACTTCCAGGAACTAGGTAAGGCTGCATCTTTTCAGTTTTGGCACTCTGACAGTGAATTTCCTCATAAACATATTGTCTGTCAACAGAATTTTGTAGATAAAAGAAAATTGTCTTTAAAAATTACCAGCCTATGCAGAAATCTGGTTCTGCATTATTTTTGTGATAGAGAACCACTACTTTAAACTATCAGGTGAGTATTCCATAGTGCATCCTCATTCTTGTATTTATCAGGCAATAGCTGTTACCCTCACATGATTCCCAAAGTATAGGCCTGAGAGAATTTATACAGAAGATTCTGAACCAAATCCTCTGCTACTGCAAGCAATCTCAGCCTATCATTTCACATTTCAGCTTGTGCAGTGTCTGGGTCTGTCACCTGAAAATGGCAGTTGCAGTGCAGTTTTGTCATTGCTTTATTCCTCTGCACTGCTCTGGAGCAGCAGAAGCTGGATGTGATCCTGGCCGATGCCTGAACGTAACGTGGTGTTTCCATGAGTGGTGAACTGCTCCCAGCCAAACTCTTTCAGTCTTATCTTTTCAAGATAATTTGGCTTAATACTGCATCACTGTGATGGAGTTCTGTGTGCTGGGATCTGATCGCTGTCTGCCTTTGGGGGAAAGAGGACTCCTCCACCCCTCATCTCCCAGATTGCTTTTCCTCATTTCTGTTTGCAAAAGCATAATTAAAATGCTCCCTCCATTCAGAAGTAATCTTAATCTTAAAATCATCTACTTACATGTTTTATGCAGAGGAAAAACTGCAAGAAGATGAAGGATTGGATAAAATGAGGCGTCTGGCTGCAAAGTGGTGTCACACATAAAGCTGTTGCCCTACTTACATGTTTCATTGGCTCAAAGTTTTAATTATAGCATTTTTTTTCTGACTGGTGACATGTTAAGTGCTCAAAATGTCAGGTCAAAGGGCAGGGGCTAATGATTTAACTAAAAATAACTCTAAAGGTGAATTATATCTCTGAGAATGAACTTGGGTGGTGTCACTTTGGTTTTGTGGGGAGTTTTTCCTTTGTTTTGTTTTGGTCTTTTAAATTTTGTTTTTAATGCAGCCTGATTATGAAAATTTCATTTGACATGAACAGAGGCTATACTTTAGACCACTGCTTACACCAAATAATTAAAAATAATTCTCACTACATTTCATACATCATCCAAGGTGCTTTGATGCTAGTTTACTTGTAATTTTTCTTTTAAATGTGGCATTTTGTTTCTTCAGAGTTTTGTGTTGTTAAAGAGCTTTCTGCTGAGCTGGCACAGCTGCCTGGCAGGACCCCTGCACCCTCCTCCAGGACTGCATGCCTTGCTGCCTGTGGCAGGACGTCCATAAGCCGAGTCCTCCTGGGGCTGTGGCAGTAAGAGCTCATCCCTGCCGCCGCTTGGGTTCGTGTTACACCGTCCTTTCTCTGAGTGCCATCTCGGGAGGTCTGTTGTGTTTCCCTTTCTCTCTGCCAAAAAGCACAAAGGGTAATATGCTAGAGGATGGCCACTGCAGTGTGTTAAAGCAGAACAATGGATTAATGTACTGTTGAAGACAAGAGCGGCCCTGAGCGTGGATGGAGCGCTGGCAAGAGGACGCTGCTGCGGGAGTGAGGGAGCCCTTTGTTTGTTGTGGTGGCTGTGGCTGCTGCAGACACAGAAGGTCACTGCAGAAGAGACAGCAGCGATGCTTTCAGCTCACACAGAGCAAACCCTCTCTTCTCTAGGCCAATGTGTGCAATGTGTATGTGTGTATGTACTCGTGGAATATAATAATGGATCCCTTATTCCTGGGCACATGAGTGTGTGCTAGGGAGAAGAGTATGTCTTCATATCTTATGACATGGAGGAAAGAAACTCGGGCTAATTAGCAACAGTATTCTTAAGGAGAAATTATTTCAAACTCATTTTTTCATTACTGTCTTTGTAAAAGTGAGAAGAGACTAAGGACTGCAAAACCAGTGTGCATTTTCTGTGCTCCCACACATGTCCTTCAGGGATGTGACAGAATGAAACACCTTTATTTCCATGCTCCTTTCTTGGCAAAAGAGCTCCTTTTTATTGACAGTTTTGTCAGAAGTCTGTTTTGCCAGCAGTCTGAGTTTGCATTCCTTGGTTTTCTGAAAGCTTTTTGTACTTTGGGAACTAAAATGCTTAACCATCAGAGGATCCATTTCATAGACTTGAGCTTCCCCAGTCTTCATATATTTGCTGGTATTTAATACATGAAACAGCTGGTGATCTACGAATGAAAAGCTTATGTTTGTTGCCTGTCTCCTGTGGTAGACAGCCCCTGAAATCAGACCAGAAGTTTCATATTTTAGAATGGCGTGGGGGTTTTTCTTCTGTTTGAAAGAACACAGGAGAAAAAAAGAGAGTGGTGCCAATCCTAGGAAGATATGGTTGGTTTTGACACACTGCAGGAACTGTCTGTGGGAGAGGAAAATTGTTACCGGTTGTCCCATGTAAGCCTGGATTTTAGCATTTGCTTGGATTTCTCCTGCATCCTGCTGCTGCTCTCTTTGAGCAGGAGGATCCATGTAACTCCTGGAGCTCCACGGGCTCTCTCCCACACACCTCTGTCTGCCATGAGTGAACTCTGCAAGCGGGAATGGGGAAGAAACAAGAGTGTTTCTTCTTCATTTGCCATCTGGAAATCTTCATTGCTACTGCAAGCCATCCCAGGCAAAGACCTCCCTGGAGATGTTGCACAAAGGCTCCTGCCATCGGAGGGTGAGGTGAGACTTGTGGCCGAGGCAGTTGGGTCTGTGTGACCTGGGCTGCATAACCTGGATTATCAAGCTGAACAGTTCTGCTTTCCCACCGCTTTCCCCCTGAGACTGACAGCTTGGTGTGTATGGATGTGAGAGCTGTGCTGTAGTCATTCACACCTATTGCATGTGGTACATGGAAGTTGAGAACATAAAATTAGGTTGCTTTGATCTTCTTAACACTTCGCTATTAAATTTAAAGCAGCACTCAGCCATTTCAAATAATTTCTTTTTACCAAAATGTGGAAAATCTGCCTCAACCAGTACCTTCATTTGGTTAAACAAACGCCACCGTGGCTATCCCAGGGATGGGTGACGGACCCAGAGGCTCCTTCAGCCTGTGGCTTTGAGCAGCACCAAGTGGGTGCTGGAGCTGTGCTCTCATCTGAGGGCTTGGCATTGTTTCTGAAGATAGGTAGCAGCTTGAGAATAGCAGTGGAGTCTCACAGGAAACCAGTGGAAGATAAATTGATGTGATGAGAATGGCGTTTAACTCCAGGGAGATAGAGATGGTCACCATTCTACTCCCAGGTGGGAAGGCCTGGCCGGGCACCCAAGGTGTCCGAGGTACCTCTGGGGTTATCACGAGTGCTGGCATCGTCCTGGGAGAGAGAGGAAGGGAGCAGGAGGAGAAAGGGCTCTTGCCTCTGGGGCTGTGGGGCATTAGAGGCCGTGCTGAGGGACATGGACATGGTCCAGTTTCCATTTGGGGGTGGTGGGATGTTGGAATAACGATGGGCTCGTAAGCATGACACATCACCTGTAACAAAAATTGGAGACAAAATCACTGATTTTTGACTAAGGTGGACGGGCCTCCTGTACTTAACACGGAAAAGGAACACGTATAATTTATACATGTTTGATAAATAGCTTCATTATTTCATCAGCAGGGGTTTTTTACCGTGCCAGAAACAGAAGTGCAGACCTTCTGCCAGGCCTTTAGGCTGCAGGAGCCGTGGGTAGTGTTTCCATGCACACGTCTCTGCCTGCCCTGCCCGGCGTTTCCCGGTGGCCTCGGCAGGCGCTGTCGCTGTGCTGCAGAGCATGGAGGTGCCCGAGTGTCATTCACAGCTCCTGTGCTCTGGGGGCAGCCTGGGCTCTGCCTTGGCTATCCTCTCTGTGCTCCAGCCCCAGCTCTGTAAAGCTCTGGGAGAAAGTTTTATTCCTTCTTTCGCCTCTTCATGCAAGTGTGTAGGATGGGATTAAGCTCACCCAACTCACAGGAATACTTTGAAATATCTTTAATTTTAACTTCATTTGCTTTGAAAATGTAAAAGCTTTATAAAGCACATATAGTCTTTATTTTAAAAGTTTCAGGCTCTATAAATGTTAATTTCTGTGTTATTTTGTAGTGTGTTGTTTACTCATATAGTTGGGTTTATGCACAGAGCCCTCTTTGAGTTGAGAGAAAATTGTTTTAGCAGCAAATTGAAATTAGTCATTTTTACAAGAGAAGAAATTGTTTCACAGCAAAAGGACTGTCTTCACTCCAGAGCTGCTATCCGTGTCCTGAACAGCCATGCTTGAATTTTTCAGATTCAGAACAATTCTGGGATAAGCTGGTGATTAGATCAGAGGGACGAAAGGTTTCTGTGGCTGACTCTGCTGTTGATTTCTCTATCTGTAAGATGGCATTCGTGATCTTTACTAATGAACACTGCTAATTTAGTGGAGCACTGTACCACAGACTGTGGATAGAAGTAGCTGCAGCAGCACGTAGTGAGTAGCAGTAACAGATCCTTTGTCGTAGCCAGGTTACCTGAAGCAGCTCTGCTGGCTGGCCCGGCGGTGTCCGTGCCGGTCAGTGTCCGTGCCGGTCAGTGTCCGTGCCAGCAGTGTCCGTGCCAGCAGTGTCCTGCAGTCCAGTCAGCCTGGCAGGCAGTGTCCGTGTTGGGCAGTGTCCGTGCCGGGCAGTGTCCTGCTGGCAGTGTCCGTGCCCAGCAGCGTCCGTGCCAGCAGTGTCCTGCAGTCCGGTCAGCCTGGCAGGCAGTGTCCGTGCCCGGCAGTGTCCGTGCTGGGCAGTGTCCTGCTGGCAGTGTCCGTGCCCAGCAACGTCCGTGCCAGCAGTGTCCTGCAGTCCGGTCAGCCTGGCAGTCAGTGTCCGTGCCAGTCAGTGTCCGTGCCCGGCAGTGTCCGTGCTGGGCAGTGTCCTGCTGGCACTGTCCATGCCCGGCAGTGTCCTGCAGTCCGGTCAGCCTGGCAGGCAGTGTCCGTGCCCGGCAGTGTCCGTGCTGGGCAGTGTCCTGCTGGCAGTGTCCGTGCCCAGCAACGTCCGTGCCAGCAGTGTCCTGCAGTCCGGTCAGCCTGGCAGTCAGTGTCCGTGCCAGTCAGTGTCCGTGCCCGGCAGTGTCCGTGCTGGGCAGTGTCCTGCTGGCACTGTCCATGCCCGGCAGTGTCCTGCAGTCCGGTCAGCCTGGCAGGCAGTGTCCGTGCCCGGCAGTGTCCGTGCTGGGCAGTGTCCTGCTGGCAGTGTCCGTGCCCAGCAACGTCCGTGCCAGCAGTGTCCTGCAGTCCGGTCAGCCTGGCAGTCAGTGTCCGTGCCAGTCAGTGTCCGTGCCCGGCAGTGTCCGTGCTGGGCAGTGTCCTGCTGGCACTGTCCATGCCCGGCAGTGTCCTGCAGTCCGGTCAGCCTGGCAGGCAGTGTCCGTGCCCGGCAGTGTCCGTGCCCGGCAGTGTCCGTGCTGGGCAGTGTCTGTGCAGGTCCTGCAGTCCGGTCAGCCTGGCAGGCAGCTGGGTGACCGATGCCCTTACCCTGTGCTGTGCTGCTCACATTTATTTAGGGTGGAGGGGCTGTTGCCCGGCTGGGGCCGCAGAAGGTGCGTGTCCTCGAGGGAACCGCTGGGAGTTAACGTGTGCTTGTGTTTCAGAGATGAGCGCAATCAGTCCATCATTGTCAGCGGGGAGTCTGGAGCTGGCAAGACTGTTTCTGCCAAGTATGCCATGAGGTACTTTGCCACGGTCAGTGGATCTGCCAGTGAAGCCAATGTTGAGGAGAAAGTCTTGGCCTCCAACCCCATCATGGAGGTAAGAGAGCTACTGCACCAAACCCCACCCTCCAGCTGCAGTTACTACTCTGGGGCAAACATAAGCATTCAATAGAGAGAGCAATCCATACTTTCTAAAAACATTTATAAATATGTATTAAAATTTTGTGTTTAATCCATTTAGAAGGAGTTGCTTTAGGTGTCATTTTTGTAACATTTATGAAAGACTGAGAGAAGATGGGAGGTAATGTTTCAATATTATTCACGTATTTCACATAAGAAAGTAATTTTTATATGAATACTGCTTTAAGTCTCTTCAGCTTTGTAACTGGTAGTTCCCAGACTGCTGGCCAAATGCAATTGGAGAAAACTGGTATTGTCTGTAAAATTCCAAAGAGGATAAAACTTGTGGTCTTAACCACTAAATATGTACATCACACAGTGGGGCCAGTAGATTGTACTCTGAAAGGAAGTAAAGCAAATGTTAAATTTTAGGAAATACAATTTGAAAAGAGAGACCAAGAAAACAAAGTTACATGGGATGCACACAGTTTCCTTCAGAGGAGAAAAACAACATCAGAAGACATAGTTCTGCTATAATGAGCTCAGACTCATGTTTCAGTTCAGGAAATGGTTGTAACTAACTGTAGTCAAGTACCAAAGCCACTGGCTTGGGAGCACAGGTGCTGGCAATAGACTTTGAGGGAACATGTACAGTTCCTCCTGCTCCAGGGTCTCTGTTCCCTGGGAAGCTCAGGAGACACTAATTCTGATGTCATAGCCAAGCAGAAAAGATCTCTTAGACTTATCTGAATTGTTTCTCGTGCCTTTGCCTACATACGTAGATTCAAGTTGTGGCTGAAGTTGAGGAACTATGTCAAGAAATGATTCATTAGAGCGATAGTCTTGGGGGAATTTCTGGAGAGAAGTAGCTCTGTCCATAGGCATGCACGTGCTCATGCCTGTGAACAGCCTAGGAAAATGCTTTAGGACCACTGATGCCTTGGTAGGTGTTGGTCATCTCTCTGCAGAAGTGTGAAAGATCATGCATAAAGAGAGAGCATGCAGTGAAATGTGAAATGCAAAATGCTGCCATTGTTTTTTTTCTCAGGTATTTTTAAAAATGAGCTATGTTTTATTCCTCCTTTCCTCCTGGCATGAGGAGTTCATGATACCCAAACTATAGCTGCCCCATCACAGTTGTGTGTGTCTGTCACAAGGTAATTGTGCCTGGTTTGTGGTGCTGTGTGGTGTTTGGAAACTTCTATTGTGAGATAAAACGTGCTGTGCTGTGCTGGGCAGTGCCTCATCCAAATGTCCGGCCTTGGGAGGAAGCCAGGGAGCTGAGCCCTGCCTGGAGCTGCAGGGGAGCAGTGGCAGTCCTGCAGGTGTGAGCTGACCCCAGGGACCACCTCGCACTGCTCCAGTGTTTGCAGGAAGTGCCTCATCCCATCCAGGCCACGCTGGCTTTCGGCGTGTGGCTGATGGGGCCGGGGTGCTGAGCCCCCTCCTGCCCTGCCCAGCACGGCAGTGGTACCGGGTGTCCTCACAGCAGCCTGCCAGGGACAGCTCCGGCCAGGCACAGCTCCGGCCAGGCACAGCTCCGGCCAGGGACAGCTCCGGCCAGGCACAGCTCCGGCCAGGCACAGCTCCGGCCAGGCACAGCTCCGGCCAGGGACAGCTCCGGCCAGGGACAGCTCTGGCCAGGGACAGCTCCGGCCAAGGACAGCTCCGGCCAGGGACAGCTCCGGCCAGGCACAGCTCCGGCCAGGCACAGCTCCGGCCAGGCACAGCTCCGGCCAGGGACAGCTCCGGCCAGGGACAGCTCTGGCCAGGGACAGCTCCGGCCAAGGACAGCTCCGGCCAGGGACAGCTCTGGCCAGGCACAGCTCTGGCCAGGGACAGCGCTGGTAAGGGGCTCTGCAGGGTGGGTCTGTGCCTGGGTGCTTGCCGGGTGCAATACAAACTCGGCGGGCTTCCCTGCACCACTTCTTTGGTCTGATCTAAAAGCCTAAAGCAAACGTCCTGCTCCCAGTCCTTGTGCCCCACCTCCCAGTCAGTGGCCCACCACTGATTATCTGAATTAATTTCCAAAAGCAAGGAAGTTTAAATTGAGGACTACAAGAGCTTCCCATCTATACCTTTTTTCATTCACTAAAAGTCAATGGTGGTGCTTTATTTTTATTTTCTAGGGATAACAATTTTGTGACCACGGGTATATCTAAATATATATTTCAGTTGCTTTAAAGATCATTACACTTGAGTGAAAGTTATCCTTTTAACTCCCAACACTTGAACTTTAAATTAGCTTTGGAGTGAGTGTTGTAAAATTTGATGTTGAGACAGACTCTCATGATAGCATAATTAATGTTTTGAATTCTTCAGTTGATAAATCAGTAGAAACACAAAGTAACCCATATATTTTAGGAAAAAAATGAGTAGTTCGTTTTAGAAACAGGAAACTCCTCACTTGCTAAACTGACTGTAAAATCTTAGAAGCAAAAGGTCATTTTATTTTCAAATTTCTCTTTGGACAACCTAAACATCAGTATTTTATGAGCCACCATCACATGGTCTTAGCCTACTAAATACTCAGTAATGTCAAAAGATCACTGTACATTTCTAGTGACTATTTAAGTGACTACTTTTGTAGTCAGTAGCTCTATACAGTTTTCTATTGCAAATGTGGAAATCGAGAAGTCTTAAACACATCTTTATATGTCATTGCCTGTCTCTCATTCTTCATTACCCTCTACAGCTATGCTAATAGTACAGCTCTGTGTGTACTCTGGCAAGCAATCTTATAATCCCAAAGACTTTCTGTTTTTATCAGTAATACCTTTCAAAGGAATAATTGGTTTCTGGAATGTTGTAGTATTATGTTGCTACCACCACCACCAAAGTATATCACAGTAGTAATAATTTTAAAACAGGAGCGTGCAGTTAGAGTTACATTCAGTTTGAATGAATTTGATGTTTCTTAGAGCTGCAGAGATGCAGTTTGTTCCTAGATCCTTTACAGCAGCTGTCCATCTGATGCCCACTTTGACATCTGCTCTGTTGGGTGTGTGTGCTGCTGCTGCCTGGGGTTTCTGACAGTCTAATCCCCCTTTCCAGGCTGTACCAGCTGGCACTGACCCACTCACTGGCCTTTTGCTTGCAGATTTGGGATACTCAGCAGTGCTGCTTGCTGTCATTTGCTTTTCTCAAGTTTATTTCAGTACAGAGTTCCAGTGGATTGCTGACTGGGAAAGTAGGACACAGATGCAGTGGTGCACTTGGGGCTTAGTAACACACACAGTGCCATGGGATGAAGGGCAGTGTGCTGCATCTCAGTTATTCCAAATGCCACTCCTTCTGATACAGGGATACCTTTAGGAATTTTTTGGAAGGTGAATTGCTGTATGATGTCTAAAACATGGTCTAATTGAGATGAGAAAACGCTTTTCTTTGAAGTTCAGCATGTTGTGATTTGCATGCCCTGAATTCCGCTCCTGCTGGTGACTGTTGTGGGGTGAACCCTAATGCAGGTGAGGTAAGGCAGAGTTGCACCATGTAGGATCCACAGTTTTTATTTGCCCTGGGCACCCCGGGACCCAGGAAATAGAGGAAATGCATGAAGTATTGTTTGTTGTGTGTGAAGCTGTTTTGAGTTGATGTGGGAACGTTCAGCACGAGGCAGGGCAGCATCGAGGGTGTCTCTGGGTCAGTAACCAAGCTGCTGTGGAAGGGGTTCAGTTTCAGGCAAATGACACAAGTCTGTGCATGTTCATTTTTAGATTATGCTTAGGCACACAGTAAATATTTTTAAATTACATGTTTGCAGAAATGGTTTGGAAATGTGGTGATTAGAGAGTAATAGTAATAATAAACTGTTAGGCAGGCAGAACAGAGGGGGCTGTGGGTTTAGGATAGGTAGACTTTCAGAGGTTGTGAGTACTAACCTTATATCTGTACACCTACATATATGAATACATCCAGGTGAAATAATTCTTACAGTTTTAATAAGTCCTTGGAAGAAATCTGTGTGTACGTGAGCTTTCTGTTAGACTCTTTATTTCCTTTTGAAAGGCTTCAGAGAACAATAAAGGGTTTTTAGCTGTAAAATTAAACTATTTGAAAGTGAAATAATTGCTAGGAATATCAGCTCCCAGTCTTACATTAATGAAATAACTATGTTTTGATGTAACTTTTTGACCAGGCAGAGATCGTTCTTCATTAAATTCTGGATTATTTTTAAACCAGGACAAGATTAATGTTGTTAAGTGTTTATGAGCCATGTAGATGATTAAAAAGATGTGATAATTCCTACAAGCTGTTTAACCTTTACAATATTCCCTTTCTTCAGTCTATTGGAAATGCCAAAACTACCAGGAATGACAACAGCAGTCGCTTTGGTAAATACATTGAAATTGGTTTTGATAAGAGGTATCGAATCATTGGTGCTAACATGAGAACTTACCTCTTGGAAAAATCAAGAGTGGTGTTTCAGGTAATACTGATGTAATCTCTTCATTTTCTTATGTCATACTTGAACCAATCCACTGTGTTCCACACTTCATCTTTGCCTACCTGATAGTCTAGAGCTCAGTAAAAATGGACTTATCCTTGGCTGCCTGCCTAAAGATATAAAAATAATAATTAGTTTGTACCATGCAGGGATGTTACATGATGTGCTGTTGTATATTTTAAAAGTAAGAGAGAGTTATTGCACATGGTTTAGCTGGAAGAGAGTATTTTTAATTTCTTTTTGGTTTGAAGGTATGGAATTTAGAGTGCCTAAGTCCAGAATTACAGTGTTGGTCATGAGTCATAACCTTCTGAGCTGTGTTTGTCCTTCATTTTAAAATCCAAGCTTTGCTTTGGCAAGGAAGATACTCCCTTTACCAGCTTACTATAAATGCTGAGGCAAATGGTATTAGTTATTTTTGGAAAAATGAAAAACTTTTGAGTATGATAATTTTGCCCACCCACAGAATCCTGATCTATATTTAATGGTAATCTACAGTTCTGAAAAGTGAAATCATACTTTTTTTTTTTAAGTGAAAATGTCTGCATGCCTCTTGCTGTTGAAAATGCATTAAATTAACCAAGAAGGAAAAGATAGATACTGATTTATCTTCCTTTTTTCCATGTGGCTTCTGTGCTCTTATTGTATTGCTAGATAAAGCATTATACATGGTAATTCATTTCTGCTCATGGTTGTTTCTGCCACTTGTTAAGTGGTGAAAAATAACAAATTCCTTTCTTTTTAAAGGCAGAAGAGGAGAGAAATTACCACATCTTTTACCAGCTTTGTGCCTCTGCAGCATTGCCCGAGTTTAAAACCCTACGATTAGGTATGACATTGACATCCGTTGTGTTGTGTGATTGTAGGGACAAGGCAGCATCTCTGAGCTTTCTGAGCCATGGAGCCAAATGAAGAATTGCTGGCTTTTAAATTCTAAACTTTTAAACCTTCAAATACTAAAATGTATTGAAAATAACTAAAATGGTAGACATCAGACTTTGTGGTTTTCCGATAAAACAAAAGTAACAGATTTGTTTATTCAGCAGACTCTACTACACTGCAGTTGCAATCAATAGGACATACGATGTCCTGGAGGGTGAAATTCTCTTCTCTTAGTTTTTTTAAAACCTTTTTTTCCATTGTTCCAGCCACTAGAGAATTCTACCCTTCCTGGTATAAGCATCTGAAAAGCTTATTTTGATCTGCATACTTTTATTTGGGCTGTTAACAACATTTACTTTACAGTCTCTGCTAACATGGTGATCAAAATGCAGATAGGGGAATTTTTTCCTTTTTCAAATTAAAATGTTGATAGAAGAAAGTTTTCTCATTTGACAGGAGTTGGTGCTTTGTAAAAGGAAGGCATGATGATGACCTTAGGATAGACAATCACCTCATCATTTTAAAAATTCAGTATAAATTTCATGGCTTCCTGTATATTTTTAAATCGGTTTCATAGCAGGAAAACTGCACAGCCTGTGCTGGTTTCTGAAATACCGTTCTGGTTTTACAGTGTTTCTCTGCTCTTCTGCACCATCCTGGCACATTTAGGATTCACATCTGCTCACACAGGAAAGAAAGGAACTGATGTAATTATAACTGAAGAAGCCATTTAGCAGACTTCTCTTTCAGCATTCTTGGAACCTTAGCTGATCAGAAGAAAAGGAGTCTGTTAGTGCAGCTGGAAGCATGGGAACCACTGAAACCATAGGAATTTACACAGGAGAGCTACTGGTCTCCCAGTGGAGCCCAGAGCTGTCCCCAGAGTGGTATGGAGCTATCTGTTCTCCAACCTTGACTTCTCAGCCTGAATGGATCACACATACTCATAAGGCTGAGCCAGGCCATAAATTAGAAAGGAGAAGAAAATGGGCAAAATGTAATATCCTGATGCAGTAATAGCATGGTAATGTCTGTCACATGATTCCAAAGTGCTGCTGCTGTCACCTCTGCACCGACCGCTGGGTGGTTGGCTCAGACTTGGAGAGTAACTGCTTCCAAAAGGATTATCCCACAGGTGTGGGAGGAAGTCTGAACCGAGGTTAGGTAGAGATTATGCTTGGGGACCTACTGTGGGAACCAGGTAGCTTAAAGAATACTTACTTGCACAGTTAAATCTTGAAAAAAATCCTCTCTAGAAAAGTGTGTCTTATTTCGCCAGAAGGCAGAAATATACATATGTCAAATCATGGATTCTGCCAAGAGCAACTTAATCATGACACAGCTTTACAGATGGGCTGTGAATTTCTGCATCAAAGTGTGTATAATACATGCTTTTCATTGTTACAGGGAATGCCAATTACTTTCACTACACGAAGCAAGGTGGAAGCCCTGTGATTGATGGTGTTGATGATGCTAAGGAAATGGTGAACACCAGGCAGGCCTGCACTTTGCTAGGTAATTGGTAAATCACAGTCTAATCCCAAATCTGAGATACTAGCAACTGTTTTCTGTGTTCTTTGTGTATATTTTTTTCATACTCTGTTGTGTTTAAAACCAAGGAGAGTTTGATGACTTTGGGACTGAGATGCTTGTATTGCATGAAGAAGGTATTTAAATTGTAGTAGAATTATAGATCTAAGAGGAGCACACATTATGTGAACATAAATGGTGGATTCCCTTGGTTTAACATATACAGTGCTGGAGGTCACTGACAAAGCATTTTGAAACAGCAAATTAAATTATTCATTTTAATGGATTTTTTTTTTCATCTAGTTGTAAAATGTTTTTGATAGAAGTGGAGCCAATTAATACTGTCAAATGTCAAAGTCACACACAGAGGTCTCTGTTTTTCTCTCCTTAATAAATTTTTTCATCAGCTGCAGGTCTCTCCATTCAAAATGTTTTATTCATCCTTTTCCAGGGATTAGTGATTCCTACCAGATGGGAATTTTTAGAATCCTTGCTGGCATCCTTCACTTGGGCAACGTGGAGTTTGCATCTCGGGATTCTGACAGCTGCACTGTTCCTGTGAGTAGTAGATGAGCTGAAGGGCATGGTTTGCACTCTGACAGGTCTGCCTTCTGCTTGTTTGCAGGGACCTCTTCTGAAAAAGAGTAAAATGGGAATGTGTTTGTTTCTAATTTGCTAACATTTTCACAGTTTTTTGTAGATCGATTCAGCTCTTCTCAGTTTAGAGGCTTTAGACAGTACTCTCTGTATTACAGCATTGGTGTACAATTATAACTGTAAGTGATCTGTCCTAGAAAAGTCTAGTAGGCAAGCTAGCTTTGAAGTCCTGAGCAGGTGTCTAGATCTTTATATTCCAACATGAGTATCTTCCCTGCACACAGTAAATGCTTTGCCACATGAGGTTTTTTTGACACAGAATTCCAAAATGTCCTAAATAATTGCAAAATAAATGTTTTGCCAAGTCCTTTGGGATGTCTAGGCATGAGCATAGGATATACAGATATGATTTGTGTAACTCATCTAAGTGTCATGGTTTTATCAGTTCTTTTTTGCCTTGGAGATCAGCAACAAGGACTGCATAGTCTGATCTGAAAAACACTCCTCACTGGTGAGGGCCGAGGCTTCAGTCCATATTCTGGAGATGAGAAACAAACCAGATCTGGCTGGTCTCTTCTTTGGATTCGGAGTGACCAGTTTCTCCTTTTGCCTCTCCTTGAATGTCCGCTGCTGGCCTGCACAGCCTTCATCTTTCTCTCTCTCTTGCAATAATAGCAACATGTGCGGATTTTTTTTCTTGTGTTGCTGTCACTCCCTTTCTCAAGCATCTGCAGTGGCAGTTTCTGGGGCTGAGACAACAGGTCCTTCATGGGGCCAGAGCTGAGTGGTGTTCCTGCCCTGACACCACCTGCCTGTGGGATCTAACAGCAGCAGTCTGGCTCTTTGGTGTGCCTTATAAAGGTTTTCGCTACAAAGAAAGCTCCTTTAGCGATCACAGGTAGAAAGCTGATGAGCCCCAGGACATGAGGAGCTTGCCTGTGTTGTAGTGAGCGTCTCCAGTGCAGGGATCCCACTGGCTGAGCTGGTGAAAAGCTGCAGGTTCCTGTGCAGCCCTGTCCTGGCCTGACTACACCTGGCAGGCAGTGGTGAATGTCTGCTCAGTGGCATCACTGCCTGGGCTGTGCTGTTCTCTGGCAGTGGCCATGTCACCGCGGAGCTCTGTGCCATGCAGGCTGCTCTGCTGGGAGGCACTGCAGTGCTGATGAGCAGTGGTGCTGCAGGGTGCTCAGCAAAGGCAGGCTGCTGTGGCAATGAATCAGTTTGTTTAATGTCAGCTTGAGCAACCCTAATGTGACACTCTTTTGTGCAGTGTTCATAATTATTATTACTTTATCCTTGTCTTCCAAGCCAGTAAAACATGCTCAGTTAACTGGATTTTGGAGGTGTAACTGCATGGGACCTGTATGCTGTAGGAACTAGAAAGAGCCCCAAAGAAGTCCCAGGGATGTGGAAATATTTAAAGCTGATGTACCCTGAAGGGTACATGTGGTAACAGCCCTGTGCCATCTGTCCTTGTCAAAACCCTGCTTGTCAGTGTGCTGCTGAGCCACCAGCTGCAACGGGAGCCTGAGCAGGAAGCAGTGTTAGGAGCTCCTGAGGAGGAAAGACCTGTCTGCCTCCTTGACTTCTGGTGATCAGTTTGCATGTTAGTCACAAGGTGCAGTATCTTACGGAGTGGTAAATGCACTGCACTGGTTTTTATACAGAAATCTTGCATACTCACCTCAGCACGCAAGCCTTGCTGGTTGATTTTACCCAGTTAAACAAAGCTCAGTTTTTTCTCTTGTACAGTCCGATTTGAGAGCTAGAGAACATCATTGTGTGCTGCAGTCTCTGAGTGTTTGTCTCCAGAATTCACAGAGAAAATACTTTGTTAAGTACTGAGACCAGAGCACTAGAGCCCTTCCACACTTCTTGTTTCTTGGCTCAGCTGTGTTGCCGCATTGCCCATCGCTGCCATGGCTGTGTGTGAGCAGTCGAGAGCCCCATTTGGCCTGAGACAGAGTCCATTTGGCCTGAGACAGTTGTAAGAATTCAAAATACCAAGTCCATCCCAGCCAAGCCAGATGATTCATTTTTCTGAAGGTTGCAGGTTCCCTGTGTGAAGCATTTTGGTGAACACAAGTATAGTAAAATAAATGCCTTTGAGGAGGCTTGCTCACCAATTCACTTGAGCATTGTGAATGTGCTGAGTGGGTAGGGAACTTGCTACGTTTTGAAGGAGGAAGAGCTGAGGAAGCTGCTGTTGATGGCTCTTGTAGGATCTCTGCAGGCAGGCAGTTGTGTTTGCATGACTGTATGTTTGCTGTGGGTGGTATTGTTTCAGTATCTAATGAGCCTGTTTTTATTAGCCCAAGCACGAGCCCCTCACCATCTTCTGTGACCTCATGGGTGTGGAGTATGAGGAGATGGCCCACTGGCTTTGCCACAGGAAGCTCGCCACTGCCACTGAAACCTACATCAAGCCCATTTCCAAACTTCATGCCATCAATGCCAGAGACGCACTTGCCAAACATATCTATGCTAATCTCTTTAACTGGATTGTAGACCACGTGAACAAAGCCCTCCACGCCACTGTAAAACAGCATTCTTTCATCGGGGTGTTGGACATCTATGGGTGAGTTTTTGTCAGAGATACGACACTCTTACGTAATTATCTGACTGCAAAGCATCTTTTTCTTTGTCATCTAGCACTGCATGAATTATACAAAAAAACCCCAAACCTTAGCAGCTGCTTATTCCAGCTGAAGGAAGTAGGTGTTGAGTTTTGACACACCATCTGAGGTCTTTGTCGTGACTTTGACATTTATAGTGGGATTTCAGATTTTTGCTGTTGGTAGTTCATTTATCTGTTGCATTGTGGAAAGTTACAAGGGAATTTTCATGTCAGGTTCCTCCAAGGTGGCACTTAAAGAGAGGATGAAGATAACTAATGTGCTCTCCAGGAACATCAGTCCTTTCCCTGAGTTCCTCATCCCTGCCTAGAGAAGGAAGCATGACTGAACTGCCTATATTGTGCAATTTGCTGTTTCCCTGTGTATTTTCTTGCTTGACCCGTGTTATTTGTGCCTGAAATAATTCAATGAATTTAACTGGAGGGAGGGAATTTAAAATTTTGGGGTAATTTTATCTTTTTTTTTCATTACACTAGTAATTTTGAGTATATGCATATTTTAGATTTGAAACATTCGAAATCAACAGCTTTGAACAGTTCTGTATCAACTATGCCAATGAAAAACTGCAGCAGCAGTTCAATATGGTAAGTAGGAAATGACTGGCATTTCCTCTTCCCTTTCCCCTCATCCAAGTCCATTCTGCTAATTGGGTCCCCAGTGGTTAGGATGAATTCCTTCAGTCTATTAACCAGCTGTCCTGGCCGTGGGCTTTGAGGGATGGGGAAAGATCGACTATTTCCTAGAAATAGATTTTATGACTAACTGCTGCTCTGGGACTGTTTGAAATTCCGATCGCAGTAACAATTATAAGGCAGAAGCAGTGCTTGGCAATTAAGACCCTGAGATTGCCTGTCAGTGAGAGCACCGTGTGGGTGAAGCCGGAGTTAGCGGTGCCTCCGTAACCTCCCAGAGCCCCCGGATGGGCAGCGCGGCTTCGCTGCTGGAGCTTGGCCGCCCGCGCTTCCTCCCCGCTGTTATTTTTTGAGGCTTTTCAGCTGCATCCTGAAGTTGATGAATGACGTGTGGCAGAAGGCGGCTCTTCCCCCTCCTCCGGAGAGATCACGATTCTCTCCTCAGCCTTAGTGACGTTTGCAGTTACATATCTTACCTGCATAATGATGAGGCAAGTTATTCCTGCCAGGTCTGTTGCTAGGCTCTGCTGCAGCGCGGGGTAGCTCTGAGCTCCCGTTGTGCTGGCACCTCTGTGGCCGTGTGTGCTCGCAGGACCGGCTCCCCCGGGCCCTGCTCCATGCCAGTGTGTCAGGGAGTGAGCAGGGTGCTGGGGCAGAGGCTGGGCTTTCCAGCCCCGGCATGCCCTTTCTGCGTGGGAAGTGCCATGGCTGCCTGCAGCTCCCGGAGTGGGACGTGGTAACTGCTAGGCACAGGGCATCTTGGAGTTTGCTCAACTGTACAGCAAAATCTGGTTGCTGTGAGAGCTGTAATGGCTCTCTTCTTCAGTAAAGATGACTGTACCCTGTTCCCTTCCCTCCCGTGCCGCTGCTGTAAGCACCTGCCTCACAAAGGAGGGGGTGGCAGGGCTGCTGTGCTGGTGTCCTGCCACGCTGCCACAGCCCGTGCTGGTGGACACGGGCCCGTTGGGCTGCCGTGCAGGCACACGGGCTGCAGGCTGCTTTAAAATAAATTTAAATTAAAGCCTCGTGGCTGGTGGCAGCCAGCAAACCTTCGTGTATCTGCCTGGAGCAGCTGGAGCCCTGCCGAGGGCCGGCTGCCTGGGAACGCCCGACCACCCGGCCCTGCCTGGTGCCCACCACCCTCAGGGAAAATCAGGTCTGAAGGCATTTTTCACCACCTAATTGCCAGTTCCTTCACGCTGAAAAAGTGAGTTTCCGTTTTGTTTCAGACCTTGGGTTGGGTGTGAGTGGCCAGTAGAAGCTGCCAGGGCTTTCCTTCGGGTGCAGGGTGGGAATGGGGCCCGGGGCGCGGCTCGGGAGCGCGGCGTTGGCAAGGATGGCGAGAACATAGTGAGATAAAGGGATAAACAGCTCTGGCTGGCTGGTTTGCTGCTGCCTGGCAGATGTGTGCTGGGGAGCTGGGGGATGTCTGGGGGCTGTGCAATGAGCTCGGGGCAGCTGGGACTGGCACCCCAGTTCAGGGGCTGTGGCACCCCAGACCCTGCCCGTGCTGCTGCTGCTGGTGGTGGTGGGGCACTCCCGGCGTGGGTCCACCCGCCACAGCAGCTTTAAGTGTGCAGAGAAATGGAAATGGGGGCTGAAACATCATAAAAAATAACTGGAGTCAGCAGTCTTTTTGGTTTTTCAAAGCACTTGTTCTATTAAGACCACAGTTTGCCTGTTTAATATCTTATTCCGTTTTTTCCTGAAGTTTTAATTCCTCTCTTATGCACATTTCATTAAAGCTGTGCAGGTTGTTTGTTAATAATATTTTTGAATAAATATACAACTACATGGTTACTGATCTTCGTACCAGATAAACCTGTCACAGAATTTTCATTAAAGGATTCCTAGTGCTAACACTCCTTCAGCTTTTGCTGAAGAGTAAATTTTAATGCAGTGCGTCATGTTAGAAAAAAAATCAGCAGCCATTTAAGAGGAAATGGAGCTCTGTTCTTTTACAAGGAAACACAAAAGTATTTATAGTGAAATTTTGCTTGAAATAGAGCAGTATTCATAATTTCCAAATCATAAAAGCATGGCATATCCCACTTTATAGGTTGCTGTTCCTGCACTTGAAGCTTTTACTGGGCTTTGTGTTGTTTTTTTTATAAGAGAAAAGAGCTTATAGTAATTTTGGGACAATATAGTAAAAAGATAGGATATTTGCAGAGACTATGAAGTTCTTTAATTTAGTCTGTTGTTTTTAGGCCAGGAGAAAAGGTTAATTTATTTTGCATGCACTTGTTAAAGGGTTTATTCACACTAGTTGAACTAGTGTGTCATTTGACAGCCTGGATTAATGTGCCAGGATGAATTCAGTTGAGAGTTCAATGTATTTATTCTGCATTTTATTTCACAGAAAACTGTTTTCTTTTTGCCCTGTAGCATGTCTTTAAGCTGGAACAAGAAGAATATATGAAGGAACAAATACCATGGACCTTGATTGATTTCTATGACAATCAGCCGTGCATCAACCTCATAGAGGCCAAAATGGGAATTCTGGATCTGTTGGATGAGGAGTGCAAGGTGTGTGTCCAAGGGCTTTCATAGAGAAAGAGGTCATCAGCTGTCCTGCTTCTGGGCCTCACAGGGAAAAGTCATCTGCAGACAGCTGTAATTTTGACACTGCTGGTGCCAGAGTTTGGAAAGCATACAAGCAGAATTGGCAATTATAGGAGGAGAAAAAATGGTTTTAGTAATGACCCCCCCCTCCTCCCCTCCATCATGTATCTCTCTCTGTTCCTGTGTCTCTGGTCAACTTCGTTTGGGCTTGGACAGTTTTCTCTTCCCCGAGGATAGCGAGTGCAGTCCTTGGTCCTGTCAGATTTCCCCAAATTGCCTCTTGCTTGGTGTTTCACCCTTTGTCTTTTATCTTGGTTTATTTTATGCCAAGCCACGTACAGGGGAGGGCTCAGAGTGTCAGCGTGGGGTTCCCGTGTGTCACAAAGTGTCACCAGGAACCTCTGACGGAGGTGGATGAGTCCTGCTCGGTCTGGTAGCGTGCCTTTGGGATGCCTGCGCTCAGCTGTGTGACACTGGAGGCACTGTTGGTGCCAGATGTGTCCCAGCAGCTGCCCCTGCTGCCGGGCAGTGCCCAGTACCAGTGTGGAACAGGCGGGCACACAGCTGGTTACCGTGTCCTTGCTTCGGGCAGTGCTGGGAACCCGAGGAGCTGGACTGTGAAAGCAAACCCTCGAGTGTTGTCCCCCATCTTCTTTTGCCACTGAAAAGTTTTCAAGGCATTTCAAGTGTATTCTGTATTCTTTTCCGTAGATGCCAAAAGGCTCAGATGACTCCTGGGCCCAAAAACTGTACAATACTCATTTGAATAAATGTGCTCTCTTTGAAAAACCACGTCTGTCAAATAAGGCCTTTATCATCAAGCACTTTGCTGACAAGGTAAGGACTTTTCCTCCAGAACTGCTTTCCTGCTGCTCTTGGGAGGGGATCCTGGGGCTGCTGCAGGCAGGGACTGGGCAGTGGCATCCCTGGCTGTGCTCAGCTCTCGCAGAAGAGTGCCTGCCTCGTCCCCATCAGGAGCAGAAAGTGAACTGGCAGCTGTGCGGAGCCAGGGACACAGACGAGCTCCTGACTCCCATCACGTGCTGTAACCACTGACCATCCTTTCTCCAAACATGGAGGCTTAGTGTGTTGGCAGCTCTCAGCATGTATCAATTCCAGTTATGCAACAGAAATGTACAAAGAAGGAAATCCTGTACCCCCCCACTCCTTTTAGCTAAAGAGCAGCAAGGAATTAATGCTGTTTTTGCTGCCATCTCAATGTGCAAGGAGGAGAGAGGCTAACACACCCTTTTCTATTGCTGGAGCAGTGTGTGCTGCTCCCACCCTCGCCTCGGCTGCTCAGGGAACAGCTATTTCTGGGAAGCTGGCTGAGGGGTGTCTCAGTGGAGTGCAAGTCGTGTTCAGCTCCCAGTGCTCGTCAAACTGAGCCACTCAGGTTAAAACAAAAAATTTAATAGTCCCATTTAATACAATTGTCCTCTTATACAGGAAAGCTGCCTCAGAATATTGTCAGCTTTGTCAGAAAAGGTTTCCAGAAGCTCTGGGATTCTTATCAGTAGGTCTGCACATGCTGACATGGGGGGTTGGAAGCCTTTATCTGCCTCCCCTAGGTTTCTCCCAGGCTCCTGAATTTATGTGTAGAAGGATCCTGTTCTTTTTGCATCTATTGTTACCTTAATGAAAGCAGCAAGAACATCTCTGTAACTGCTTAGATTCACGAGTTCTGCTTTATTTTGTGGATGAGAGAACAAGAAGGAATTAATTAATATTTCATAATCTGTTCATTAGGCTAAACTTTGATATAGAAAGGCTTTCTTACGCCTTACAAGGCTTTCCTATGTCCAGTCTGTGAGCAGCAAGGACCAAGGAAAGGTGAAAGTAGCTCCAAGCAGGTGCTATCAAAGCCCTAAGCTCTGATGTGCTGTCTGTGCTAAGCATTTTGTGTTTTCTGTGTGCTCATGTGAACGGACACAGACATCTTGAGGAAGAGCAGAGCCCCAGCGGGCAGGTCAGCGGTCTGTGCTGGCGCTGTCCTCCTGGACAAGGCAGGGATGCTGCTGCCCTCTCCTGGCACGGGCTCCGGCAGTAGGAGCACGGGTGGTGCCCCAGGGAGTGCTCAGAGTGGGCTTCCAGCTGCGGAGAGACCCCGGGGACACCCTCTGTCCTCTTCCCTCTAGGAATTCCCTGGAATGTTCTGCAGCTCAGGGTATAGTGCTGTTGTGCAAGCACTGAGAAACGGACTTGTGACAGCAGTTTTGGTTTTCTTTCAGCCTTGAATTAGGACAGTGAAATAAATGGTAGGTTTTTGTCTGACACTGGCTGTTCTTCGGTCCAGGAGACCCTGTAGCCCTGGGATAGAGGATTGCTGTGTATTTTCACAACATTCAGACATTTTATTGCTTCTGGTGAAATTAGTCCTTCTGAGCACCAATGAGGCATTTCCACAGTAAGCTGCAGGCAGATGTACTTACTGCCTCTCAGCTAATGAGATGAGATACTTTGTTCTCAGTTGCATCTGGATTTCAGACAGCTCTGCAGCCCTGATGAGTTCAGTGAAGGAGATGCTCAGCACAGAATTTGATTGTTCACCCTTACGGTAACCATTCAGTCTCACTGCCTTACCACAAGCATCTCTCAGCAGTGAAATATGTCTGGTGTAATGCAAGAGCAGTATTCCTCTCCCTCTATTTTAATGTTCTATGTTTTACTGGAAAGCACTCTCTTTGAGGAAAACCTGTATTTAAGAAAGATGCACTTGGGAGCTGCTATTTTCAGTATATAAAATAATTGTGTTTTAAATGTGAATGTTACAGCTGGTGAATTCTTTGCAAATTATTCTTATTTAATTCTCTTTTGTGGTAAAATGATGGCTTTCAGGTGGAATATCAATGCGAAGGCTTTTTGGAAAAGAATAAAGACACAGTTTATGAAGAACAAATTAAGGTCCTAAAATCAAGTAAGGTTAGTATAAAGATTTTTTTTTCTTCTTTTGCAGTTATGAGTCCCTTGAATTAGAAGTCACATAAAACTTCTTATAAATGAAGGAAATATTTCTCCCTTAGTATCAGATCAACTGAAATTGAACATAGTTTGTGTTTTACTTGGTTATCTGTATGAATTTAGAAAGCCCTATACCCTAATTTTTTCTGTGTAAGATCAGTTTATTTAGCCGCTAATTTCACTGTTTGTGGTTTGTTGTTGTTTTGGGGGCTCTTTTGTTGGGTTTGGGTTTTTGAGTGGGTTTGGGGAAGGGGTTTCTTTTTCACAAAACTTTGCTATATTTTCTGTAGAGATGTCAATGACTTCTGATATACTGCAGTGGTATAAGAAGGCTTAACAGTTAAGCCCTTAATTTTATAACTTGAAAACAGAAGCTCCTTGTTTATGGCGTGACAACCAAGCAGAAAATTTCTGAAGGAGAGACAAATTCTGTTCCAGAAGCAAAATGAGACAGGAATAAAGTATATAGACCCTAAGGACACAAACCAGAATTTACAGTCTTGTCTCTTTGATATCTATGAAAGAAAGATAACATCTGAATTGAAAAATACTGCATGAAGGAATATTACAGAACAGGCCTTCAGTGGCATCACCCGCGTTTTGTAATGGCAGAAATGCTGGTTGTGCTCTCAGAAATGTGAAGGCAATTAACTTGACATTGCACAGCCATGGCTGTTGGGAATTTGCTGGCTCCAATGGCCCAGGAAGCTGGGTATCAAGGACAGGCTATTTAAAATTGTGCTATTCTATCAGGAAAACCAACATTTTTCTCTTCTGTTTCTATTCTGGGCAGATAATATGAAGCTAAATGATTAAAACATGTGGTATAATGAAACACCACAGCAGACTTTCCACTGGGAGAAGTGTTGAAATGGTTTAAGGGAAGCCAGTTGCTGGGGGTGGAGGGGGAGGCAGGTGGCATCTTTGGGGAGCTGGCAGGGTCAGGCAGCACTCTGTGCAGGACAGAGGGACAGGGTGCTCCGAGGGATGCCAGCCAGTGACTGAGGGACAGGCAGAGGGGACAGAGCTGCCACAGGAGCCTGACAGCAGCTCGGGCAGGCTCAGTGTAGCTTGAGACAGTTCAGTCTAAACACTAAAAAGCAACGTGGTTTTACCCCATGGTAAATTTTGCCAAAACCAGTGTGAAGAATGTTTCATTTTTATTTTTCATCAGCGCCTCTTTGTTAGTAATTGTAGTAGAACTGCATTTCTGATTTTTATTTTATTTTGTGGGTGGTGGTGTTTTCTGGGTTTGCTGTGCACATCCAACAGAAGGTAATTCCAAACTGAATGCACCATCTGTCATCCTGCCCATGCCCACTCTCACATACAGCTTGGATGCTTCTTTGCTCTCCTAAGTGCATGACACACTCTGCTCTTGGCAGGCACTGTAGAGTTCAACTATTTATTTTGGCCTTCTCTGTAAATCCACCCACAGAACCTCTTTGAGCTAGTTCAGTTTCCGTGCATGTATCATGACAGCAATACAACAGTCCTGGGCTTTTATGCTTGCTACTGGCATGGTGGTTAAAATCTTCTCTTGTGGCTCTGGATTGAGAGAAGTGATCTGTAGGATTGTTAGCAGCATGTCTGTTAAGTTGTCTGAAAAAATTACGGGGAAGAAATGCGGGCTTGCTTGTTTTCTATCACGTGAATTATCTACCCTTTGATCAGTGTTTCCCCTCTCTTTGAACACTCCTGGTGTTCTGCGAAACAGAGAAAATTGATGAGATAATAAAACCCAAAACCCAAAACCAAACAGGACCAGGAATGGCCCCGCAGTGTGGATCATTGCAGCACTGCCCCACTGTTGCTGACCTGTACTGGAGAGGCCACACATTGTTCCTTTCTTCTACCTGGGGACACTTGGGCCAGTGTCTATGAAAATAGTGCCTTTGATATGCACTTTCCCATTTTTACAGGCAGATTTTCCCAGGGTTGGAGAAAGGGAATGAGACTTAGGTGTGGACAGCTTAGAAGAACTCATCCATCTGCAATCGGGAGCTTCAGAAAAATCATGTTACATTCAAACAAGTTTCTGTAAAGGCTGAAAAGACCTGGCTCTGTAGCTCAGGTGCCTGTGCACACCAGCTCACTGCATCGAGGGCAGCTGACAAGGAGGTGGTAGCCCAGTCATCCTCAGCTCTGAGTTGAGTCAGTGGAAGGGAAAGACTAAATCACCCTCTGGAGGTGTCATTCTTCCACCAGCTACAGAGGTAGACTCAGGTGAGATAAAGCCAAGCTGTGATACTCCTGTATAAGTTCAGGAATTTAGGACACCTTTGTAGCATCCTTAGTCATTCTGTTTTGCTGGAGTGCTGTGCTGGATGCTACTGGGGAACATTTGATGCCTTCTCCCAACTCATCTGGCACAGCCACAGAGCACAGGTGCCATTTTGTCGTGCAGGGTGTTTCATTGGTTATTGTGTCTGCTCACCAAGTTTCGTAAGACAAAACCAATTTTTAAATTTTTTAGGTTGTACTTGGCCCATGCACTTTATAAGTACTGAAAAATGAATGCTCCTATCTCTTGGGAAAAAATGCACAGATGCTAGATATAAAATTATTCATGGACAGGTAGAGAAGTTCAGATTCTCTTACTCTTATAATGGTTCTGAAGTGCTGTAGTTGTCAGTAGAAAGACCTGGTGGTGTTATTTTTAGTTATAAGTTACTTCAGAGCAGCTGTGATGAATCAGTATATTTTGTAGCCATTGGAGAAGGGGAACCAGAAGTCCTGTGTGGTATTTAGAAGGATGTTTCAGGTTTTTCCTCCACTCCCACTGGCAGGGAGTAGATCTCAGTCAGATAAATTTGGCTAGTGGTTTTTTTTCAGTTGATGGTTCCTCTTTTAAGCTGATTATTTCAATTTGGAGTGTTAAAGCAGGAATCATCTTTGCTGCCTGCTGCTTTATTCAGTGTCCCAGATACCTCTCAACCACAAAGGAGACTGCTGCACCACTGGAATATGAGAGGACCCTGTTGTTTCCTTCTTAGACCAAAGCAGCCATTTATAATTGCAGCTGGTACCTGTGAAACTGCTGTCGGTATCCAACAGATTCACATGGAAGCTATTGTTGGCTGTATGAAAAAAACCTCAAATCAGAATTTTATCTTCAGAGGGAGACTCACTGATCAAACCCACAGAAGTTTTGGTATTAAATCATGGCCCACTCACTGTACCACTTAGCTTTTCTGCTTTTTGCATTCGTCCCCTGTGAAGTTGGACAAAAATGCAGTTCTTACAAAAACTGAGCCTGGAATTTAACCTGAAGTGCAAACAGGTGCAGTCACTTGCTGGATTCTTACCCTCTGTGTATTTTTTATGCTGTTCTACCAGTTTAAGCTGCTGCCAGAGTTATTCCAGGATGAGGAGAGGGTCCTCAGTCCCACATCAGCAGCCCCTTCGGGGCGCGTGCCTCTGTCCCGAACGTCTATCAAACCTGCCAAGGCCAGGCCAGGCCAAGCCAGCAAGGAGCATAAGAAAACTGTGGGACATCAGGTGAGTTCGAAGATGCAGCTCTATTAAATAATCTCTCCCTTTAACTCCTGTCTCATAGGATCCTGTGTGATTTTGAGAGGTGCAGCTTATTACAACTTAGAGTTTTGGAGCAAATAGTCCCTGATCAGTAATGCTGTGTGGGGCACGATTTCAGGGGGGCTATTTCTTATTGTGGTGCCAAACCCCAAACTGATGCTTTTCAAAACAAATGTAATATGGATGCTGAGAAGTTTTGGAAATCTTAAACTGGGTCTTTTGGATCATGTGCTGCTTTGTCTGACTCGAATCAAAAGTGGGGTTCAATCCCCAGAAAACCTGGTTCCAGTTATGAATAGGCCAAACATAAAATATCCACATATCTTTGCCATAGTTAAATTAAAAGTATGAAGATCAGGTCTGTTTTCTGACATTATCTCAAACATGACTGAGCTTATTGAGGCTATTTCCTGGTTCTTTTTTTCATTTTCTTTTTCCAAAAGTTCCGAAACTCTCTTCATCTGCTGATGGAAACCCTGAATGCTACAACTCCACACTACGTGCGCTGTATTAAGCCAAATGACTTCAAGTTTCCATTCACGTAAGATGCCAGTTCCTGTGTGGTGTGAGTAGCCTGTGTTGGGAGGAGATTGCCCAGGGCCACTGAGGATCAAGGCTCTGCTAACCCTTGCTCACTCGGGAGTGAAGTGCTGTGTCTCCTTTCTCTGGTTATTTCTCTGTGTCACTGTGTGTGTGTACGTGTATTACAGCAGGAGATGTTTGGGATTAATGGAGGGAGAAATACTTCCTGATGCCATTTTTTTCTTTATGGTGATACATGAGAAAAAATTCCAACATTTTCATTGCTAGCAGTTTTAAATGTAACTGGCAGTTTGCACTCCTTGGGCTCATTTGACATTTGCTGGAATTTGCTTTTTCAGATTCCAAAGCCTATTTCATTATCTTTTTTTTTCATATATGAACTTGCTTAGAGCTTTTCTCAAAGCCCAGGCAAAGTCTGCTGTAGCTCTTGGGCTGGCCAGCAGGAAGAGCCAGTGGGCTCAGACAGTTCTCTGGCCAGGCTGTCCTCTGTTACCCCTGAGTTTCAGGAGCACCTTTTTCACCCCCGATCACGTCCCACCCCTGCTCCCCACTGTGCCACTCCTGTCCTGGGTGTGCACACAACCAGCACCCCCCAGTAATGCAAACCTGGTCCCACACCCTCCTTTTGTTCCTGCCTAGGTTTGATGAAAAGCGGGCAGTGCAGCAGCTGAGGGCCTGTGGTGTCCTGGAGACCATCCGGATCAGTGCCGCCGGCTTCCCCTCCAGGTGCGTTTGCTCTCTCTGGGTTGCTTGCAGCTGCAGCTCTTTCTAAGGTGATGCTCACTGTTGGGACTGACTCTGTCTCTGCTGTTGGGACAGGTGGACGTACCAGGAGTTCTTCAGCCGTTACCGTGTTCTGATGAAGCAGAGAGATGTCCTTGGTGACCGAAAGCAGACGTGTAAAAATGTCCTGGAGAAGCTGATTCAGGTACTGGACTTAGTGCTGAGAGCATTTGGAATCTGCAGGAATACAGACAGTGTCTCTTACTCCCTCAGAGCCACAATATTTCAGTACTTCCACAAAGTACAAAGCCACAAGTGTATCCTAAGCTGTAGCTCTTTGACTGCTGTTCCTTTCAACTTAGAATCAAACAGCCAACAAAACTAATTTTTTTCAATGTGCCTTTGTATATTCTCCGTTTTTCCCTCAAAGGAGTACTACAGCCTGTAGACATAAAATACTGTTCTCTTTCTGGTTTAGTTCTGAAATTCCAGATGTGTTGGAGCAGCAGCAGCATGCTTTGTTCTGCCCTAGTCCTGATACCATAAGTGATGTGTACATGTCTGAAGCCCCAGCTGCTTTGTTTGCACTGTGTAATGTGGTCGAAGATGGACCGTTCAGAGGGGTCAGCTACAATTTAAGCAGAAAATTGGACATGTGCACTGCCTGTATTGCTTTCATCCTGTGGGCCCCTTTGTCACCTCCTGTAGCCTTCCATGTCGTTATCTTCATGGCATTCTCATCTAAGCAAAAATCTCATGTTGCTCCTTTGGGCCATACTGGTGGCCTTATTGTATTAATTTTTTAACAGAATTCTACAGACAAAATACCCTTCTCCACTACTTAATTTAAGTCTCAGATTACCCAAAATATTAAACAGATAATTTTGCCTCTTTACTAACTGCGCTTTCATTTAGCCCTTTGTGCCTTTTTTTATGCACTAACACTTAATGCTGTAACTTATCCTCTTTTTGCCTCTGAAAATAGGACAAGGATAAGTACCAGTTTGGTAAGACAAAAATATTTTTCCGGGCTGGTCAAGTAGCCTACCTGGAAAAAATAAGGGCAGATAAGTTGAGAGCTGCCTGTATCCGCATCCAAAAGACGATCCGGGGCTGGCTGATGAGGAAGAAGTACGTGCGAATGAGGAAGGCTGCCATCACCATCCAGAGACATGTCAGAGGGTACCAAGCACGATGGTAAGCACTGCTCAGGGCACATCCCACACCAGCCTCAGTCCAGAGCCCTGTAACGAGGGCATTTAAATGGGATACATGTGTTCTCGCCTTCCTATACTGCCTGAGAGGAAATGATCTTCCAGGGAAGTGAAGGGAATTGAATATAATGAGTGTGTCTGTCCTGCCTGGATCTGACCTTTCTGAGAGGACAGCAGCACCCTGGCTCTGTGATGCAGAAAACAAGTAGTACTAGGAGATGTGTTGCAGGTGAGGTAAAGCAGGACTGTCTGAGTCCTTACTGCCCAGTTTCCATGTGCCCTCCCATCTGGGGCTGTCCTGCTGGAGAGGCTATTCCTCATCAAGGGTGCAGCTGTAAAGGGACATTCATCGGTCAGTGATTTGTTTGGATTGACTTCTGAGGGATGGCCATGGGGCCAGAGAGAAGGGCAGGAATACAGGTGGTATTGTTCAAAGACAAGGCGGTGATGAAGACTATAATAACCAACCTTTGGAAAGAGGCTTGTGTCAAGATGCTTTGTAATTGTCTTACTGCGAGAGCCAAGAACAAGCAATCATTTTGTACTAGTTGAGGTTAGGAGAGTAGATCTGGAAGATGACATAGTGGAAACAGCTTTAAAGTTGGAGAAGAGGTAATGAGAAATTAAGCTGAGTTTACCTTGTCAGTTCTATAGTACAGTTCTTAGGGGAAGTGAAAGCATTTCTCTGTAAAGCTTTGCAAGGTTTCTGTTAGTTTGTCTTTCTGTTGTACTGCCACACAGCAAAATAGCAAGTAAATACACTGTGTCACTGACAACATTAAGAGGAAACTAAATATACAGGATATTTAAAAAAAAAACCAAGCACTCAAACACTGGAACATAATTACAGGTATTATTTGCAATGTTTTCCTCAGCTATGCCAAGTTCCTGCGGAGAACACGAGCTGCCATCACCATTCAGAAGTTCCAGCGCATGTACGTGGTCCGCAAGAGATACCAGTGCATGCGAGATGCTACTATTGCTCTTCAGGCCCTCCTGAGAGGTTACATGGTCAGAAACAAGTACCAAATGGTAAGAAATCATAATGTGCTTTTTCACTCTACCTTTATTTCCACGTACTTTCAGGACGAAGCTGCTCTGTTACCACGTCTTGGGAATCGGAAATGTTTTGTGTGCATGCTGCTAGGTGTGATGCATAAACAAAATACCAGAGCATGGATTGAGGGACAGCACCTGGAAATTAGAAATACCTAGTACTGCCATCAGCTTGTCATTTTAGACATATTCTCATGGTCATCTAATACAGATGTACTTAGACGTTCAGTGCAGCCAGTGGAGAATCCTGCAGGAATTTGCAGCATTTCTGACTTTTTCATTTGTTATACAGAACATCGAGGCACTTAAATACTGAAAATAGCCTTGCTTTAATCTGCCTCCATGAGTCCTAGTCAGTGTTGGTTACACAGTATACGTGTGATGCACTCACTACTGGTCCTCTCCCTCCCCTGGTTTCAGTGGTTCTGAAGTGGCTGATGGAATATACTGCAGGAGACTTATGTTACAAAGAGATACCCACGAAAATAGGATATTGAAGGTTATCCACAGTGGGGCATTTTTGTTTTATTTTTTTAATGTACATTGGTTTTGGTTTGGATAAGTTGATATAACCCTGTCCTAATGATATTGATGATATTTTCCTGATTATGCTTAATAATAAGTTATTCAATTGAGAAATTGGAATTCGGTTTTCAGTGGTTACAGGGCTGGAAACAGAACTATGATTCAAACTGCAAAGTGCTAATGTGTTTCATAGCACTTTTATCTACAAGAACTGTTTTAACCAGGCTCAAAAGTCAGCCTGTATTTCACTGAAAAAGTAGCTGAGGGAGTCGTGTTGTTTTCACAAGCAGGTAGATGTTAAGGGCATGCAGCCAAAAGCCATCTCATGCTTATGTGCCATTTCTCTCTCTTTCGTATTTGAAGTTTCTGTATATTTTTCATTTGTATTAAAGATGCTACACAGTCACATGTAGCATTCTAACACATACTAACCACAAAGTTGGAAAAAAAATTTTTTTGACAAGAGTTTCTTAGTAGCAAGAGCCCTGTGCTTGACTTGGCTGTTCTTCTGTGTGGGTATCCACTTGCCTTTTTATTGGAATTCCTAGCATTCTTGTTATTACAAACTATATTTGTGATGTTGAACAGGATGTGTTTTCAACAGTGGTCTGACAGATGTGACAAAGTGACACCTGGGTCACAGCAGTAGGTGGCTAAAATCTTCAGGAAAATGGGAGAGGTTTCTCTGTGCCTTGTTAGTTGCATGAGTAATACACAGCCCATCTGTCTTGTAGCACAGTTTAATAAACCTGTTATATTCCCTCTTAACAGAGATGGCAGGTTTCTGGAGGAGTCCCTGCAAGGGGTGGCCAGACCTGCCTGTCAGGAGCATCCCCCTCGAGCTGTGAATTGTTCACCACAGTAAAACATGACGGTCTGACAAGTGCCCCTGCAGCGTGCTGTGTTTGTCCTGTGCTCCTAAGGTGGGGTTTTACTCCAGCTGAGGTACAGGGATGGCCAGAGAGGGAAGCACAAGCTCTGTGTGCCGTGGGAAGGTAAACAGCACACAGCTGTTGTGGAGTGGGTGATGTTTGCAGACGAGTGGCAGCGAAAGGTTGCCCTGTGACAGGACACCTGGGCTGAGCCCTGCTGCAGCGATGTGTGGTACACGTGCTGCTCCCTAGGATTGGGAAAGGCACCTGTTGTTGTTGCAGGAAGAGAGGGCATGTGTTGAGTCACGTGGGCAGTAGAAGGAATTTAATATGGTTGAATCATCTGTTTCACACATCCCGGGGAAAGCTCCTGCCTGAGACATTGCAATGTGCTTCTCAGCTGGACAAGGAGGCTAGTTCCTCCATGGCTTTGACGTAAGCTTTCCTGGGATATACCTGGTAAATTCAGTAGCTTTTGTGATCCTCTCACCTTGCTTTGGAGTGGCTTGTTTCCTCACTGGATTGCATGGATGCGAGAATTCACTGGCAGATGAGGAGCATCCCTGCGCCATGGAGGTATTTCACAGGACTTGTTGCTTTCAAACTTGAGGTGAAAACCTTGTTGAAAGTTAGTTGTATTCAAGTGTTCAGGCACCTGCTGGGAACCCGAAGGAGTGTTCCAGAAAACGTGTAAGGAGGAGGCAGGAGGCAGGAATGCCGACTGCATGGCGTACAGTCAGAAGGACTTTGGCTTTTGACCTTGCTGTGCTTTTTCAGAGAGCTGCTTCCTTACCTTGGTGTGCTGAGTAACTGAGTGCTGGTGTTTCCAGTCTCATTTTTAATTCAGAAATAAATGCTAAGGGAGAAAGTTCGTATATATTATAGTCTTGCCACTTTGCCAGTGAATTTTAAATTCATTGATCTGGAACTGTAATGCTTCTAACACATTTCAGTTCATTTGCTAAGCAGTCTAAAAGAAAATGAAATTATTGTTACCTGCCTGTTTGTCTTATCAGCTTTGTAGTAAATCACTGTAAGAATGTGAACTGCCTATGATATTTAAACTCCAAGCATTAACACGAAATCCTAAATAATTTTGTTCTTTAGAATAAACTGTTTTATTTGCAGAAGCTTTATGAAGTGAACTCTAAAGCTGTCAGAGTCCTGGAAGCCTTGTGGGCTTGGGCAGGCTCTCCATGCATAGCTGTGATCTGCTTGAATTCAGCTGTTCCAGACCTGGGGGGTCTCTGATGGAATTAGTGGGTGAAGGATCCAGAAACAAGGGGTAGACTCTTCCTAGCTGAACTCTCTGACTAACATACAGATGAAGGTTGCTGGCATTCTTGACTGGTTTATGTTATAGATTATTTTTTAAAAAATATTATGGACATTTTTTTTACACCTCAAAGGTATGGTTGAAATTTCTGCCATAAAATAAATTGGAATTACTACACTGTAAATTTCTTATTAGAATAGATGAAAACTTTTCCATGCTGGCAAGTCTAAGATACGTCAAAAAAGGCAACAAAAAAAACCCAAAACAAAATAACACAAAAAAACCAAAAGCCTCCGACTTCTTAACAGCTGCGACAGTTTCCTCTGGGAAATGCAGTACTGACTGCCTTGCATATCAAATGTGGTAATTTTAAACTTTGTATTGATGAACTCTAGGCAGCATATGTCAATGGTTCAAAAGTGTTTCAAGATAAAGATGCAGTTAAAAAAAAAAAACAACATTGTATTTGTAATCTTGCCAACAGGTACCATGTACTTTTGTAATTAGCTGGGATCTGACCTCAACACAAAGGAATGCCTGGTGCTTCAATGTGCCTCCAGTTATTTTTGCCATGTTTTTCCCTTTGGTTCCTTTTCATTTTACTCCGTTGTTGTCCTTGTTCCAGTCTTCTTTTCCTCTTCTTGTTTTTCTTTAAATTAATTCAGTTTCTCGTTGCTCTTCACCAGGAGTTTCTCTTTGCGGGTGAGGTGTCTCTGCGTCCATCCTTACGGGTGTTTCCCTGCGTTTGGAGCTCTAATCCCCTTGCCGTGTGTTTTGTGGCTGCAGATGCTGCGGGAGCACAAGTCGGTGGTGATCCAGAGGCACGTGCGGGGCTGGCTGGCTCGGCGGCGCTACCGCCGCACGCTGCGGGCCGTCGTGTACCTGCAGTGCTGCTACCGCCGCATGATGGCCAAGAGGGAGCTCAAGAAGCTGAAGATAGAGGCCCGCTCCGTGGAGCGCTACAAGAAGCTGCACATCGGCTTGGAGAACAAGATCATGCAGCTGCAGCGAAAAATCGATGAGCAGGTAAAAGCTCCCTGGCCTCAGGGAAAACGCGTCAGAGTCTTGGTTACCTTTCTCAGCACTGTGGGCATTCGCAGAACACACTGAGTTTTCATTGTGAGGGCTCAGCTCTCTTTTCTGATGAAGAACAGTGATGGGAGAGAAGGGGAGGCCACCGTAGAACTGGGACAGTCGAACATCCATTTGTTCCTCTCAGCAGAACTGAGAAAAAACACCCACTCGCTTAGCGCCAGTATTGCGTTTGAAGCACGTCAGCTGCTCTGTTTTAGGCGAAGGTGGGGTGATCGTGTCTGGTGTATGTGGGCTCTCCGTCTGATTTTAGTTTAGGATGTGCAGGCTTAGAGACTGGACTGTTCTGTCACCTCGTTAAGCAATTCTGCAAAAACAGACCAAAACCTTTTTGAAATGGGGAGGCTGCTCCTGTGCTCCCCTGTCTGGGTGTATTCTGTAGGGAAGGAGAAGGCTCCCTTAAAGCAGAACTTCTCCAACACCTGCTCTGTCTGTGTTGTGTTTCGCAAAGAACAAAGAGTACAAATCTCTGCTGGAGAAGATGGGCAGCCTGGAGATCACGTACAGTACGGAGACGGAGAAGCTGCGGAGCGATGTGGAGAGGCTTCGGATGAGCGAGGAGGAGGCCAAGAACGCCACCAACCGTGTCATCAGCCTCCAGGAGGAGATTGCCAAGCTCCGCAAGGAGCTGCACCAGACGCAGTCGGAGAAGAAGAGCATTGAGGAGTGGGCAGACAAATACAAACATGAAACTGAGCAGGCATGTATGGGGTCTCAGGTGCATGAGAGGATTTACAGGGGCCTGGCGTCCACTCAGGTTTTGCCCAGGCTTAATTGTTTCACTTGTGTGGCTGATATTTTTACTGTATTTTTATAGCTGTACAATCCTAAATAGGCTTGGTACATAAATGGCTGCACCTATAGCAGAAGAGTATGCTAAATCCATATACTGTATGTAAATATACGTATCCAATTTATTCAGATTTTGATATTGAAAGCATTTACAAATCCAAATCCTTGAGCTTTCTGACTTTGAGGTAGTGCATTCATTCATTTTACCTGCCTAGAGAGAGTAATCACATCGATATCAGAAATGTGTCCCATACTCAGTATTGAAAGGTACTGCTATATCCTGCCAAATGTGAACAGCCAACCTCTTCAACACATGTGCACAGTCTAGCTCAACAGGTTTCAGCTAACCCCTTATCTGTGCTAAGCACAAACATATCAAACAGGTTGTTTTCTGTCAAGAGAACTTGCTGATAATGGTGCAGGTTTGGAAGAGCCAATCCATCATTATGTGATGCTGCAGTGATAAATTTCAATATCAGATGAGCATAAGGAAAAATACTAATTGATAAAGCAGAGTGAATGCATAGTAACCATAATTTGAGACAAATGAGTAACTGGCAAACCAGAACACAGGTAAAGTGAGACAGCTTTAGGGCAGAGGCAAGATGTTAGATTGTGGTGTTACCCGGTGCAATGGAATTTACCATAGAGCTACCAGATGTGTTACTGTTTTAGGAGTATTTCTGTTTTAATGAGCCATTTACATCTTTAGGGCTTTACTGAAAAATACATGGCACAGTGGAGTGGTTCAGGGCAATTTTAGCATCTGGTCAGAAATGGGGTGCAGAACATATAGGAGAGTCTGCAGTGGTACATATTTAAGAAATGCAGTTTGGGAATGAAGATAAAACTTAGTTCACCAATTTCACCCTGTGAAGAGCAGTTTAAGTATTTGAACTGTTACAACAAAGGTGTCATGGTTAGAGCTACCGATGAAAGATGAACTGCATTCTGAGTCAAATACTTTGTTATCTCTGTAGCTGGTGTCAGAGCTGAAGGAGCAGAACTCATTACTGAAAACAGAGAAGGAGGAGCTGAACCGCCGCATCCACGACCAGGCGAGGGAAATAACAGGTTGGCTCTGTTCTCTTCATCCAGGTCTTCTACTTCACGTTACCTTGTCAAGCAACACTCAACTGCATAGATGGGGCTAATTTGCCATAGTTTGCAATAGTAAACTGTGCAATAGTAAATAGTAAACTATTTGCATGGTTTGCATAATTTTTGTGGATTAATTTCTTGTTTTAAGAACTTGCAAGCATCAGAATTATTTACCATTTGAATTTCCATGAAATCCTAGGGGTTTGGGACCTTTTTTAAGGGGGGGTGACTGTTCCAAAGCAATTCAGTTTTTTAAAAGGCAGCTCTGATATTTAATACAGTTTGTCTGCTACAGCTTTTCTGGCTGCTGTGACTGTGTAGGCAGCAGCCAGGGAAGCATAACTCTAGATGTGAGGGCTGTGAGGAAGGGGGCTGTGATGAGGAGGGTCAGGATGCTTGAGGCGTAAAGCACCTCACATTTTGCTTTTCCATAGCACAGCAATGGGCTAGTGCCCCCCTCCTCCTCCCTCCTGGAATCACTAATAGAAGGTATTAGCAGGATAACTAACTTGACTCACAGAGTGAGCACTTCTGTGGTTGCCACAACGATGCTTTGGCCCTTCAGACTTTTGGCGTAACGTTTGCCTACAGAAGCACAAAGAGCAGCTCCAAATGGCAGGCTGTTCCTCTGGGGCAGACCCAGGCCTGTTCCTCCTGGGGGGATGCACTGCGTGGTAGGTAGGGCTGGAGTTCTCACCTTGGATCCCTGTTGTCTGCGGCAGAGTCGATGGAAAAGAAGCTGGTGGAGGAGACAAAGCAGCTGGAGCTGGACCTGAACGATGAACGGTTACGGTACCAGAACCTCCTGAATGAGTTCAGCCGCCTGGAGGAGCGCTACGACGACCTCAAGGATGAAATGAACCTGATGGTGGTAAGTGGCTCCCACAGCTGGAAAATCAAAAGCTGCTCACAGCTGTGTTTAGGCAGAATCCAGTGGGATGAGTTAGTAACTGCTGTCAGCTGTGTCTGTTGGTGACCTGTAGCTGGAAAGAGAATTTGTCCTTTCAAATACTGATTATTTCATTTAGTTCAGCCAAAACAAATATATTCTAAATTTGTTGTTGGTTTTTTTAAAAACAATATTTTTAATTGTCACATCTGTGAAGGAGGCTAAATTTCTGCTGTGACATTCCTGGTGATATTGCTTGTGCTGTCCACCCTTATTTTGCCCTGAAGTTTTTCACATCTGCTAGGGTTGTTTGTACCACCTTCATCCAGTGACAAATTTTAAGTGGTCCTGGGCATGTTTTATGTGGCAGCAGTTTTCCCACAAAGTGCTACGTCCTTGCTTGATGCTGCTTTCTGCAGCAGTCCTTGGTGCTGTAGGATCTGACCCATCTCCACAGATTTGATTGTGAACTCTTCTCGTAGGCTTTACGTAGTATGAGAGACCAGAATCAAAACTCTTTTCTTATAAATTTTGATAGCTGTGAAATAACACCAAATAGTACAAGCTAGATTAAGGGTTGTGAAGAGACAGTCACAGGGAAACCAAACAGTGGTATTGATTTGTTCCATTTGCACTCCAGAGCATCCCCAAGCCTGGGCACAAAAGAACAGATTCAACTCACAGCAGCAATGAATCTGAATATACTTTCAGCTCTGAGATCACAGAAGCAGAAGACTTACCACTGAGGATGGAGGTAACCTTAAAAATTCCCCCCAGCTTCTCATTGATACATGGTTGAACTCATTCCTATCTCTTTTTTTCATAAGTGCTTCTGAACACCATATCCTTATACTGGGATATCTAGTGCTTTAATCCAACTTTTTCCATTTCCTTTCAGAAAACACTAATTCCCCAGTTAGTTGTGATCCTGTGTAAAAAGACTGTCAAAGTATGCTTTGAATTTTTCTTGTATTACAGTAAGCATAGACTAGATACTTGGTGATCCAGCTGATTTGCATCTGTGAAACATTTGGTTGTCAGTGTTGGTAAACACAGTCACTTATTCAGGACACAGTGGGAATTTAGAAAACCAGTGAGGCTTCCTGAGGAGTCTCCCTACTGTATAGTCAATGATTAAAAATGGCAAGCTGCATTCTTAGTAGCTACATGGAATGTGTTTTCTGTTAGGGGTGAGAATCTCGTCTTGGATCAGTTTTTCTCTATTTCATAGAGAGGAATCAAACTCCCGGACTGGGAGTTTCTTTTGCATATGCAGTGATACAAATCCCAGGATGTTCAGAAAAATGATCAGGAAGATGTTCAAAAAATGTTCAGAAAGATGACATGATTCAGCTAATGAATAATAACCATGCATAATTTGTGGTGCAGCTCCAAGCCATTGACAGTATTTTCTGAGGTCACTCCCCCTTTTGGCCCGTCCCATCACGGTGGGACTGCAAGCACAGAGCCCTCAGGGCGGAGGTCTGGCTGTGCTCGGCACTTTGCAGAGTCAAACCTTTCTCTGTGCATTCTGAAGATCTCCTGAACTGTGAGCTGGGGCACAGCACACTCTGTTTGCCCTCTGCCTGGCTTAGGGATCTCCAGAGCTGCTCCTGGCAGGCTGTCATTGCTGCTTTGGAAAGCCTCCGCAGAGAGTTATTTTCTCCTCTGGATGCAAATATCGTGAGGCACTGGGGCTGGCACAGCCTCTCTGTGCACTCTTTCGTAATTTGCCTTCCCACTTCTGTTTTTCACCTTGCATAATGGCTTCAGGATGATGCTCCTGCATTCATGGATAGTCAGGAGAAGGACGGTGCAACTACATGTGATTGGATTTCACATACGAGGCAAATGCCCTCCTTCCCTGTGGCTAATAGCCTTGCTGAATTGCTGTTCAAGAGCCAGGTTTGGGGTTTAGACTATAAATGGAAAAATGAACTCACACAAGAGTGTGAATGAATGCAGCACTGTATTTGTTTAACCCCTTAACACTGCAAACTCCAGTTCGACTCTAGACTAACAATATAGCTTAATTATACAAAACCACATTAAAAAACAGGGCCCACCTCAAAGCAAACCAGTAAAGCCAGAAAACTCAAAAGTCTGTTTCGTTTTTCCTGAGCTGTTGGTGTGGTTTATGACTCTTCCCATCAACAGTAAAAGGAGATGAAGTGGAAATGGCTGTGCTTGCTTGTCTGCTACAGTCATTAATATTAATTTTCTAGTTCCTTTTTTAGGCTTTAAAATTTTATGGTACAGTTCATAGTAAATACTTTGATCTTCTCAGTACATAAAGTACAAAAACGCTGATGGACAATTTCTAATGCGCCTTCAGATTGCAAAAAATGGTCCTTGTCCAGAAAATAGTGAAGAAGCCAGTGAATTAGACTCAGAACAGGCTGTATAATTAGCACAATAAAAGGAAAAAGGCATAAAATATATTTTCTGGTACCTATTTTTTGTGTCACATCCCACTAAATTAACCTGCAAATCACCAGAGAGATTTCTCTTTAGCTGAAGAACCTACTATAGAAATAATCGAAAACTAAACCAGCAAACAAAAAAGCCCTTACTTACAGTTGTTTCCAGGTGAGTCTAACCACAACCTTTTTCTTTTTTCTACTTTCCCCCCTTCAAACAAATAAGAATATAAGGTATGCTTAGTTATAGACCTCCTGTCTGCTAGGTAGTCTCTAGTGCTTTCTTTTGCTAGGCTTTAGGCTTAGAAACATTTTGTACTAGTAAATCCTTTTTTAAAATAGTGTCTGATAGCTGATGAAATATTTTAGATAGTCAACTCTCAGAGTCGAGTAACATTTCTGTGTTCCTCTCTTTCCCCAGTCTCTTTCCCATCTTTACTCACTGTTGTGCTTCCTTGTGCTGTGGAAGGGGAATACTTCTTGACTTCCCTCTGTTCTTTCTAAAGCAGGAGCCTAGTGAGAAAAAAGCACCGCTGGACATGTCTCTGTTCCTCAAGCTGCAGAAACGGGTTTCAGAACTGGAGCAAGAAAAGCAATCCCTGCAGGATGAGCTGGACAGAAAGGAAGAACAGGCTCTCCGTGCCAAAGCTAAGGTGCACTCCTTGCAGCTGATCAAATGCTGACACCAGAGTGTCCCCTCTTCTGAAACAGTAGCTCTGTGAATGCTGACTGGCTTTTGCTAAATCTTTATCTTCCTCTAGCACCTGCTTTATTTAATGACAAGTTTTATACCTGTGCTTAGTTCTAGGGACTGGTTATTTAGTTTTCCAAGGTCCTTGAGATCCTCTGATGGAAGACAACAGGAACAAAAAGAGCTTGGGACTTCACTTAAAAAGAAAGAAAAGGCTGAAAGGCTGTTTTTATTAAGGAATAGCCATAAGGAAATCTACTTAAATGATGGGGAGAATGAGTAATTGTTCATTTTAGGCAGAAGAAGAAGTGTTTCAACCAGGATGCATAGCCAAAGCACTGGGCTTAGACACGTTTAGCTGATTGTAATTTAAATTCTCCTGATTTGGTCTCCTTAAGTTCTTAGAAAATTACGAAACCAGTTTTGGCAATTGTTTCTTATTACGTTTCTACCAGTGAATTTCTTTAGCATGCTGGGATTTCTCCTGCTCTGTTTTGCTGCCAGTGACAGTATGGGATTTTATTTATATTAACCAATTATGTGTCATAAGCTCAGAAGTAAAGGAGACAATGCCAATATTCAAACTACAGCAGTTAGCAGTACCAGAATGAGTGTTTTATAGTTTTATAGGAAAATAATTTCAGTTCCCTTTTGTTTTCCTACCTCAGTGAAGGGTTTTTAGTTTTCACACTTGTCTGTATTCTTTCACAGGAGGAAGAAAGGCCTCCAATAAGAGGTGCAGAGTTGGAATATGAGTCGCTCAAGGTAATTCTAAAACAGAGGTTTCTGTTATTTTCTAGTGAAGCTCTTGCCACCAATTCTATGTGCTGGCATAGAAAATTTCATCATCCCTCCTGTTTCCAAATAGTAGCTGGAGAAACTAGAACAAATATTCCCCAGCAGTCATTTCATTGTAGGACTGCTCTTCTTGAGGTGTAATATGTGTGGCTGGGGCTACAGAACAAAAAGATCCCCTAAACCAGGGGGAGTTCTCTGTTAAAACTCTTAGTACAGCTTGCAAGTTAATTTGAGAAAAAATACAGTGATAAATGTAGCCCTCTTTTTCAAAAACATTATCTAAATTACAGCATATCTCAGACCACTAAAACTAAAAATATTTCCTAATAGTGATGCAGAATTTCCTTAGCCTTCTGACCACTATTTGTTGTTAACTTAATGTTTTTTTGAAAAGGGGAGAGCAAAAGGCAAAAAAGATTGGCAATTCTTTCTCCCATCAACCTGTCTGATTCATGTGTGTGTGTTCTGGTTTTGCACTTCAGACAAAAGGTTAGTCCTGTTAGTGAAATCCTCCCAGACACTACTGACCGTAGTCAAGAGGCCAGGGATACAGGAGAGATTGGATTTCTTGCAGTTACTCGCTGTTTTTACCATTTCTACCCACAGTCTGTGGGTTACAGACATGTTGCAGTGCTGCTGTGTGACAGAACTGTCCCCGTTTCTTGCAGCGTCAAGAACTTGAGTCTGAGAATAAAAAACTGAAGAATGAGTTGAATGAGCTGCAGAAGGCCCTCACAGAGACACGAGCTCCAGAGGTGACTGCTCCTGGTGCCCCAGCATACAGAGTCCTCCTGGACCAGCTGACCTCGGTCAGCGAAGAGCTTGAAGTACGCAAGGAAGAAGTTCTCATCCTGAGGTCTCAGCTGGTGAGCCAGAAAGAGGCCATTCAGCCCAAGGTAAACCACACTCAGCAGGAGAGTTACACTGCATCACTGACACGCTTTATTTATTATCAGGGCTTGGCATGGCTGAAAAAAATAGTCTAGGTTTGAAAGCCTTTCTAAGTGTATTATATATTACTTATAAGTAATATTTTATAATAATTGTATATTATGATAATGATAATGTAATTATACACATATAATAATTGTATGTTATATATTATAAATACAGTCCATTATTAGTGCACAAATCACAGCAGGCTGAATTAGGAGACTGTATTAATAAACCAGTCTGGGGTTTCTCTACCAGCACTCATGTAAGGATGTACAGGCTGTACCAAAGCTACAGTACAGTATCATTTCTCTAGTGTGTAGTTTGATTGGAAAATTTAAAGGAATTCTCAGTAATTCTTTTTGATTAATAGTTCAGTACAAGGAACAATTTCTTCTACATCTTTGTGATTGTAAATCAGTAACATTTCATAAAGATTACCTGTGAAGATGTGGAAATTCTATATTACTGCTTGGTAGGTGCTATGTGCTTTTATAGAAAGAAGAGTAGATTACGACCACTGAAATGCACCTCATCTAAAAACCTCTGACTCTGATGACATAGTTAGGGAAGTAATAGTTTTGAAAATATGAGTAATTCAACCTGACAAGGTATCATGTAAATCAAGGAACTAATAATTCCCACTGAACTATCTCATGTTTCATAACTGCAGCAAGGAATGAACAGATACGTCACCTTTCCTTTGCTGCTGCAAAGTTACATCTATTTTTGTCCTGAGTAAATACACTGAAAGTCTGTGATGCATGAAGATGTTTAAGTCTTGTTTTAAATGTTTGACTATAAAGAAAACAAAATACATTTTTCTGTAGTATTTAGAACATTGTAAAGAAATACTTGAGTAGTGAATACTTAAATGACACGTTCTCAGCAGTGGTGGGATGGAAGTGTTGATTTTACAGCAGCTTTGAGTATGAGGGAAATCAGAAGGTGGCCTGTGGGATGGCCAGCAGTCAGTTTGCAGATAGCTTCTGCTTGTTAGGTTGGACAGCTGCGGCACAGATAGATTTTTTTTTTTTAATGCTTTGTTTTTCTTCTTTCTTGCCTACCAAATTGTTTGCCAGGAGGATAAGGTACGCGTTTTCTTCTACAGTTACAAGCCAGAACTTCCTAAATGCTAAAATGACCCCCAACAATATTGAGCTGTCATTTCCCTGCCTCTTAAGTAACCTAAATGTATTCATTCTTGCACTTGGCTTTGATCTTTTTGAAAAACTGTTCTCCTAATTCCATGTCCTCTGCATCCCCATCGTCATGCTCTGCACAGGGAATCAAGTTAATTCAAAACAAGCAGATTTAACAGTTTTGAAGTGTTGGTTTATGACAACCTGAACATGAAAGAAAAGATTTAGGTATTGGTCTAGTCAGCTCCATCATGTTTCTTGCTGAGTACAGTTGAGGGGTAAGGACTGTGATCCAGGGATCAGACCTCTGTTAACTTGCAAAACCCGTAAATTTCACAGCAAAATAAAGGTCTATGGTATGAAGAAGTACCTTACTTTAGAGTGTCTTCTATCCTCAGCAAGCAACAAATATTGTGGATGAATACATGTAAGAGTATAAGAAACTGAACTGGCTCTAAATGATAGATGTTCAGTCTGCTAAAGCTTGGCAGGTGAGATGCAGCAGTTTCAGTCTGTAGTAAATTAATAGAAAAAAGTCAAAGATCTCATAAAGATGTTGGGAATAATTCTTTAAGGAGCTCACATATTTTATTGTTTTTCATATTAGATAACACAAATCATACTAGACATAGAGATCTAGGTTCCAACATTTATGTCCACAAAGTTGTTACTGTAAATACTTTGCAAAATTGTGCTCAGGAAAACAGCATCTGCTTGTTTTGAAAGTCAGAAAGTCAGAATTCCATCTCTTATGTTCCTTAAAGTCCTGTGGTGCTCCATGGCAATGACTCAGATCAGACTGGCTGAGATGACTGTAAACATCTATTATAAAGTATTTCAAGTTTTACTGAAGAAGAAGCAAAAGTGCCATTGTAAACATTCAAACAAAATGGTACTATGATGCTGTCTAAATTAGAAGATCTCAAGCCCTTGTAAATTCTTTCCTGCTTTGACAGAGTATTTAAAATATGAGAGAGAGAAACAGTTCTTATTTATGAGATTTGAAAGACTCCATGTAATGTTATGTTTAAGAAATATTATTAGTATTAAGCTGGCAAAACTATGCTGCTTCAGTTTCAGTATTAGCAGCTGTTCCTGGTAATTTGAATAAAATGCAAATTCAGTATTTCCTGAAATTTATTTTGTTCCTTTTATGTGATGAGCAAATGGAAGGAGATTAACATATGTACCCACTTACTAGAGAGACCAATATTTGACCATTTTGTATGCATTTATTTTAAAAGATAAATCAAAGGGGCATTGAAATTATGGACCAACCTCTCGCTCAGGTGCTCATACTAGTTTAATGTGGCTACTCAAGGATTAGTGTTCCACATGAAGAAAACATGAATTCAAGCAGCAGTTACATTGTTAAATTTACTGGAAATTATCATTCTTTTTCCAGAATACAATGACAGATGCTACAATCCTCTTGGAGGATGTACAAAAGATGAAAGACAAAGGAGAAATAGCACAGGCATATATTGGACTGAAGGAAACAAACAGGTACAAGTTCTCTTTCTTTATTTTGTGATCAGTTGGGGTCTGCTGTGATACACTGTGTAAATGTTCATTAAGTTCCACCCATGTATGTCCAGAGAACGCTCATAGTTGGGGTTATAATTTGATTTCATTAGTAAAATTGTTGTGTGCAATATTTGAAAGGATTTGGAAATAATGGGGAAATGTAAAATCAAGCTTTCTGGATTTGCATTTCTTAGCCTCTAATTGCTGCGTGGCCCAGCCTGGGTGCCATTCCCCAGGCTGGTTGGTCACCCTCTGAGCTGCAGTGGTCACAGAACTCTGTGGCAATGCATTTATTGTGGCAGCACAGAATGCTGTAACCAGCCAGGCTGCCACTGAGAGCTCAATTGCATCATGGAGAAGAAGAGCACATAAACAAGAAAGGCATTTGCTAGGTTGTTTTAGAGAGTTTTTTGTTTCTCTTTTGCAGTAACTGTAATGTAGTGTGTAATGTCCTGACCATGTCACCTCACCACCATCACATCTATCTCTTGTATTTTTTTAAACACCTTTCTTGAAAGGCAATCTCCCCAGGACTATCATATGCTGAATGAGGACGGAGAACTTTGGCTGGCTTATGAAGGGTTAAAACAAGCCAACAGGTTACCAGACTTCTCAGAATGGTTTTTTTTTTTTTTTTCTTCATTTGCATCTTCTTTTCTAGCTAACTGTGCCCCTTGCTATGGGTTTGCTTTAGCTACAGTACTTCTATTGCTTTAGCAGTTAGAAAAAAATTCAACACAAATTATACAAATTAAGGTTCCCTCAAACCTAGTCCCCAAAGCTTTCTACTTGTCAGGTTTTATCATTTTAAAAGTTAAGATGGCACAACAGCCAGTAGATAATTCATAAGAATACTTACACAAAAATAGGCTGTAAAATACCAGAAGCTCCAGATCTGGAAAATATTTGTAGCCATGTACTATTTGTGTGCCTTTACACCAGGTTTCAAAATCGATGTTCCTTACAGTTTTTCAGCCTAAAGAAGTACAATTTTAGTAATAATTACAAATTTATTACAAATTTAGTAATTATAAAACTAATGTTTAGGTAGCTCAGTGTACTCTGAAATTTCAAACTGAAACGGATCTTACTCTCCTTGTGTCTCAAGTTCAGTAAATTAAACATTCTTCTCCCATGTCTCTCCATGCCAGATTCAAATTGTAAGTCACAAAATAACCAAGAGAGAGAAGTAATCTTTAGTTCCTCCTGGAGCTGTTGAAGCCTCGGTGGGATCACTGTGGTGTCTGCGAGGACTGTGCTGTTCCCGGGGCAGGCGGGAGGCGCAGCTCTGGCTCTGTGTGCTCGCCTGTGTCCCTGACTTCCAGAATGGTTCCCAGTCCTGCCCTGACAAGGAGCTCGGTAGATCAGCACTGCTGATGTTCTTCAGTGTGTGCATTTGGTAGCAGTAACTGCAGAAGGTAGTTCTGCAATGGCTGCAATGACTGCCGCTAACTAAAGTCTTTCCTTTTCTGGTGCTAACACGTTCTGCCCCTAACATTGTTGTGTAAACCTGTGAAGATCTAACTTAGAGCAAGTGTTCTGCAGAGCAGGATGGGAGCTGGTTTGCTCTGTGCCTCTTGTCCTGGCACTGTAGAGCCACGAATCTCTATATTAAATGGCAGAGCACTGCAGGTAAATGACTATTTGCCCTTGCGTGCTTCATCAGTCTGGTTACTAATAAATGTTCCTGCCTTATGCATATTTAAACCCTGAAATATTGTCTAATTGGACACTGGTAGTCACCAGTATTGTCATTTCCTGTGTATGTACACAATTATGAGTCAGAGCACTTGGACAGTGCCCTGCAAGCAGGAGTAGATCCCCCAGCACTGCCTGGCAGGAGGCTGGGACGTGTTACCCCCATGTCACAACGAGAAGCGTTGGAGATGGGATGTGCCCAAGGGGAAGGAACGAGTTAGTGGTGAGGATAAAGCTCCTGGATTTCGGTCCTGAGTTTGGTTCTGTTGTTGACCTTCTGTGCATTAAGGACAACCCTCTGAAAAATGTTGGGTTTAATGTAAAATCAGAGATTATTTATGTGCATTTGCAATTAAGTGGTTTCTGACTGAAAAAGTTAACTCTAAAAATATTTTCCATTGTTAATATTGCAAGGTGCTAACTTAAGAGAACATAGTGTCGTCTTCACCTTAGATGATTTGATTTGTTTAGAGGTAAAACCTCTTTAAAGCCCCTTCAGTCAATCTGTGAAGATTTAGCTTTACATTTATTGCCACAGTGGCACCGTGTACAGTATGTGTTCAATCAAAGGAAACGCAAAGCAGTGTCACAATTAGCTTCTCTCTCTTCACTTTTTGATCATGCAAGCTTAATTTAATTAGAAGGCATACTGAAGGGTTTAAAGAGTACTCTGCCTTTTTCATTTTCCTTTGCAAGCCATGGCTAATTGTTCCTGAGCAGCAGCTAAAGCTTTACACTCCCTCTGAGAGCTGGGGATGTAACGTTCTAAGTGTGTTCACACCAACTGTTGCTCAACCTCCTTAGGCTGCTGGAGTCTCAGCTGCAGTCGCAGAAGAAGAGCCACGAGAACGAGCTGGAGTCCCTGCGAGGTGAGATCCAGAGTCTGAAGGAGGAAAACAATCGTCAGCAGCAGCTGCTGGCCCAGAACCTGCAGCTGCCCCCGGAGGCACGCATCGAAGCCAGCCTGCAGCATGAGATCACCCGGCTGACCAACGAGAACCTGGTGAGGGAAGGGAGCTGCGGGAGGGGCCAGGGCATGGACAGACCTGCCGCTCCTGCAGGTTCTCAGCGCTGTTCAGGTGGCAGCTTCCTGCACAAAAAGCTGCACGAGGGCAGTGGTTTTCTTGAGTGTAAGCTAATGGGAGAGAGAGGCTTGTGAGTGCTCGTGAAGTGATAATGTTTCAGGAAATTGGTTTGAAGTTTGAAGCATGGGGGAAGTTTGAGGATCCCAGCTTTCAACTGATGAGTTTAGTCAAGGCTAAATAGAATGTTGATATCCAGGGAAGTCATAAAAACTATTAGTGCCAAGGAGTGGCGTTTCCTCTGAAATACGTTTGTTTGTTTATTTTGTTGAAAAACTCTGATGTAATTCTTTAATTATTTAATGTAATTTATCTTCCCGTTTCTCTCCTCCCTGCCTGAAGCTACACAGATAATCCACTGTGTTACAAGCTCCAGCCCTTCAGTATGGTTTGAAAAAAGAAATAGTTCCATAGAAAGAAACTTGGTTAGAAGTCACTTAGCCAATAGTTGGTATTCCGTGTGTACTGCACAGCATTTTTGTGTGAAGGGAGGATTGGGCAGAACTCCCTACCTTCTTCCACAAAGGAGGGTGTTCATCCCATGTGGGCCACTTCATTTCTGGGGAAATCTTCCAAAGAGACCAGTGTTGGAATATGATTGGCTTGTTATTGGTAAAGGGAAGCATGTTACTTCAGCCAGAAAAATCCTAGCTGTGAGTGTCATTGCATCCCCCAAATAAGCCAAAGTGTAGTGCTTCCTGCTTCTGTACGTGACAGAACTTACCACGGTTGGGTTCTTGTCTTAATACCAAAGATTTTGATCAAAGTATCAGATAATTCAGCTGACAGATGTTGGAGAACTGGCTAAAAGTGTAAGTTTGCCTCAGCAGCAGCAGTCTCTCACTGGCAAAGGTAGATGGAGAATGTTTCTGTCTCAGCAGCTCCCTCCTGCTGCTTAGTCATATGTTACGATTTTTAGCCATTTTTCCCCCCAGAAACCTACTCATCCCATTCTGTGTTCCCAAGACAACACACAGTCATGTAATTATATCCCAGAGGAGTTCTTTGTTTTCAAATACATTGAATGTAATTTTACTTGTTAAATATAGACTCATTCCTTAGTATTTCACTTCAGATGTTTGAGTATTGCAAGTCCACTCCAAGCTGGGTGTATGTTTCAGTTCCACTCCTAGCCCTGGAGTGGAAACGATTTGCTGGCTTTCCAGATGCCAGGTCAGAATTGTAGTGTTCACTGCAATCCCACCTTGATCAGCATAAGAAAATGTCCTGTCCCTGTTCTCACAAAGGTTGTATTCCATGCTTTCACAGTCCTAGTATGGCCCATTTTTAAAAGATCTGACTGTTCTGCAACTCATCTACATCAGCTTCTCTCTGGGAGGTGCTGGCATGAACACAACTACCTAAAAATAGGAGATTCTTGATCTTGTTGTATTCTGATTTAATCTATACAGTGCTCACTGGAGTTTCAGTGTCTCAAAGGGAGGGAGAAAACCAATCCTGTCCCTATTTTTGCAGTTTTTTGAGGAGTTGTATGCAGATGACCCCAGGAAGTATCAGTTGTACCGGATTTCCCTTTACAAGCGGATGATTGTATGTAGTTCACATGAATCCTGTTTCTCTCTTGTCTCGGTCGCTATTTCTGAAGCACTAATTGAAAAGCAGGCTGTCTCCTTCTCTCCCTTTCAGAGGAAACCCCCCTGCAGAGGGCTTCACGATGCCAATTACTTCCTTCACTGCTTTTTTTGTTAGTGTCCTTTGTGTAATCTGTGTTTCTTTTTGATGCACAGTTTTGTTACTAATCCAAGCCTTGCACTGTGAGCAAAGCAGTTTCTTTTTGAACACTACTTAATGCTGCCTTGGAAAAGAGGCACATGATGCAAAAGATGCTCAGTTTTCAAAACTTTTCTTTGGTTTAAAACTTTGATACATTCAGATTCGGTTCAGCAAAGTAGAGGACTGACTGTACAGGTCCTCACCAAGGTGAATAATGCCAGCAATCCAGTCATAGCCTGAATGTGTTCTTTCTTTAGTGTTTTTCAGAAATGCAAAATATGAAGGATGACATTGGAAATAATATTTCCATAGTAATTAAAGACAGCATCATATGTGAGCTTGAAAGAATGTAATTTATGAGTTTCCAGATCTTAATGAGATGTGAAATCTGTTAAATTTCTTTAGAGGAACCATAGAAAGAACTTTATTCATCTTCACATCAAGGTTGTTCTGAAATCATATCCCTTCCCTGATACATTTGAAACAGTCTGTTGAACTTACATGTATGTTTTTATTAATTTCAGGAGAAGTTGTTTTATCTGACAGCAAGTATGTAGTGTTATTAACAGGATTTCAGTTGTAAAATTGAACACTGCTTTGGATGTGAAGCATGGCCTCGATTCTGTTCTGTCAACAGGCCTAATATCTCCCTGCTCACGTATATTATATCAGCTTGTAAACTCTTCTACGTGACTAAGTAGTAATTCTAAGTTGTTGCCCAAGTTGCACTAAAATTTTACTTTGGAAGAGGTGTAGTTTCCAGATGATGCTTTTGATGCAGGGAGTTCATGGTCCCTTATGTTCTTACCAGTGCCATGAAGAATCCTCATATCCTCATGCTTAGGAGATTTTTCTTCTAAGCTGCTTTCCAGCACTTAATCTGGAATGGCTTTCGGGTTGTTTGAGCTTGAGGTTTTGCCTCCTTTGGAAAGACTTTCCCTTTTTTAATTACACAATTATTTTATGAAAGTACTACAACAAATAGGTCACAGAACTATTCAAAGATTTCTGGAGAGTGCTCCTTTGAAGGAAAAATATGGTTTATTAAAAGAATAGGACTTTTAGGTGCTAAGTGTTACTTGGGTACAGAATAAAAACATGTAAGAAACCAGTTTTAGTGTAAGGAAATGTGAAGACAGCAAGGGAAATGACAGAGCAACACAAGAAATGGTGTCTGGATGTTTGAGTTGGTAAATTTGAGTGCAAGTTATGGACTTTCTAGGGATCTCTTTCTTATCACCTCATAACGTGGATAGGTCTGAATAAGGCGTAAGTCCTGAAGGCAAGAATGAATGATGCAGAAACACAGGATAGCTGTTAAATGATAAGGAAAATAATTTCTGTGAGGCATTTGGAAGAGCAAGGAGGAAGCATTAGGGAGATGTGTTTGCAGCAAAATGTCTTCTGCTGTAAGAACTGACCTTGTTCTGAGTGTCTGCAGAACCTACCTGCCTAAGAGCTTTGCCTTTGTCGTGCTGCACATAACTTAATAATGTTTGCAATATTTGGCTTGTGTTATAGGCAGTGTACCAGCTTGCAGCCCTTGGCCAGAGGATGGCACTTCTGTTCAGCTTTCCTCACTGCCTTGTAACTCTAACAGCACTGGTTTTGTCTCTGTCACACCGTACAGGACTGTTCTCATATCTTAATCTTTCCCCTATTTCAATTTACAGGATTTAATGGAGCAGCTGGAAAAGCAGGACAAAACTGTTCGCAAGTTAAAGAAACAGTTGAAAGTATTTGCTAAGAAGATCGGTGAACTCGAAGGTACTTTTATATTTTGAGAGAAAGATTTTGGTTTCCTTTTGGTGATCTGATTGCCAGCATATGCATCTGTTTTAGCAGTTGTGAGGGCCCGAGGTCTTCAGTAGCTTTAGCCTCTGTTGATTGCAGAAACAGGAGGTATGCCCAGGGCTCTGTGTGTTCTTTATGAACCTTTAGAAGATTTGTTTAGAAGATGAGAAAAGGAAATTGATGTTTCTCTGAAGGCAGAAAGTATTCAAACATAAAGGAATGTTTCCTACGCTGTTTGTGTACTCTAAAACAATATCTGGTTTTGTCAAGAGAAAAGCAGTACTAAGTATGAACCAGGCAAAAACTATTTACCCCGTTTTCCTTTGAATGTGAAGGTTACTTACTCAAACTAGGTGGTCTTTGTAAAATGTCTTTCAGTCGTGTTCAGTTACTGCTCTGGACGAGGTCACAGTAATGTTCACACACAATACAGAGTGGGGAAATGTGTCTGAAAAGATAGTTTTGACTGTGTTTATTGCCTTATTAACTTAGAAAGATGCAGTAGGTCTGACTGGGATGGAGATAACTTTGATCAGAGCAGCCTGTGTGATGCTGTGTTTTGGATTTGAGGCTGTAACATTGCTGGGAACACACCGGTGTTTTGGCTACTGTTGAACAGAGATGGACAGTGTCAAGGTTTCCTTTTTTCCCCCCTCTGTCCCCGCAGTAAGCTGGGGTGGGAGGGCACATGGGCACACAGCCAGGACAGCTGCCCCAGACTGGCCAAAGGAATATTCCATATGCTGCACCTCGCAGTGTCAGGAACCACAGGAGGGTGTTTTGCACACAAAGCAGCTGCTGTGTGAGACTGCCTGGACATCAGTCCCCTCGGAGCAAGGGGTCATCATGAGTGATTGCCTTTGCTTTGCTCCCCACTCCCCCCAGCCCCTTCTCCTTCACTTACTAAAGCACCTTTTTCTCAACCCACAAGTTTCCTCAGTTTTGCTCTAAATATTCCCTCCCCTGTCCTGCTGGAGCCAGGACTTTCCTTAGAAATGTCTCTGGTATGTATTGGTTTCACTGGAAAATGTAATATTCCTTTTCATTCTCTCTCTGAAGTGGGCCAGATGGAGAACATATCACCTGGACAAATCATTGATGAACCTATTCGTCCAGTTAACATTCCACGGAAAGAAAAGGACTTCCAAGGGATGTTGGAGTACAAGAAGGAGGATGAACAAAAACTTGTCAAGAATCTTATTTTAGGTAAGCATCTTTCTCATTTGTGGCCTTCTCTGTTCCCATACACTCTGAAAAATGAATGATAAGAACACAGGAAATGAATAGCTTATTTTGGTTTTGAGAGTGTTCAGTTTATCTACAGTTCCTAAATGTCTGTTGTAATCTAATTATCCTTCCTGATGAGTATAGTACATATTAACGTGCCTGCATATTTTTTAGCAGGCAGTTATGTTTTCTTATTCTGTTCTTTTACCAAGAAAGTGGCTGTTAGTTTTGCTCTCAGTTTTCCCTGGCCAGATATGTATATTATGTATATGTACACGCTGTTAACTGGGGAGGTTGCAATTACCTCATTTAACGTCTTCCAATGACTTGACACTTAAAGAGACAATGTGTGTTTGTTTTTCCCAAGAGCTGAAACCACGTGGGGTAGCTGTCAACCTGATTCCAGGACTACCAGCATATATTTTGTTCATGTGTGTGCGCCATGCAGATTACCTGAATGATGACCAGAAAGTGCGGTCCTTGTTGACTTCCACTATCAATGGCATCAAAAAGGTGTTAAAGGTTAGTTACTCTGCTTAGTTGAGGAAAAAAAAAAAGTTAATTTAAAATTTGCTTTTGGTTTTATGTTAGAAGAATGAGGAAGAGGCTTTCAATGAATTGGCTCTGGGTTTGTGACCAGTGAACTCCCACTAAAGTCCCAAGAGTTGTGTTAAACCAACAAATTATATTGCTGGCATTTTATCTGTATAGTACCAGGGATGCATTGAATTAATGTGAAAAGAACTGCCTTATTTTTGTTTTGAATAGTCTCCCTCCTCTGAAGCTCAGCTTATAAAGTTTTGGATGTAGTCAGAGTTTGCAGAGTGAGTCTTCACTAATCTTCTCCAGAGTGCTTAATTAAACAGTTTAATTTGCAGTTTTGGTTAACAGATTCCTCATTTGCTTCACCTACAGATTACACTGATTATATATGTTACTGCCCAAAGTCTTTGCAATGAGTTGGCTGGGAGAGTTCAGGCCAGGTGTATCTTGAAGGCATTATTCAGGCATAAATGTGTTATGCTTACGTGGTTTTTTATTTTTTAAATGAGAGAGATGTGTCAAAAGCCAAGCCTTTAATCAAGCTACAGGTTTTGAAACAATACTTGGTAAACAATCCTGCCGGAGCTTAGATATCCATAGGAATTTTTGAACATTTTTAAGTGAAAGAAGTGCATGCTATGGAGCTCTAGAACTACTCAGCATATACTAGATCCTGTGTTCTTTGGTGAGAAGGGTTTGTTGTTTTGTTTAGTTTCCGTATCAGGCTGCCAAAACGGTTATGATATAAGTGTCATTCATCAAAACTGAATTGTTCCCTGCTCCTCCTGCTGGCTCTGTACCATTCCAGTCTTCCCTGCTGGGCTCTTCACAAGAGTCATTGGGTATTCTGGGAATACAGTCACATTGCCCTTTGATTTCTGCACAGAGCAATTAGGAGGGGTCTGTAAATACACAAAGTTTTGCAAAACATCAGAGTGAGGATCTACTAGAAAGTGTGTTTTAAGTGTTTGGATGTGTATCTGGCACTTTATTATTGTATTCCTCCTACCAGTCTTTGCTGAACTGTTTGTTTTTATCTTCAGAAAAGAGGAGATGACTTTGAAACAGTGTCCTTCTGGCTGTCCAACACCTGCCGCTTCTTGCACTGTTTGAAGCAGTACAGCGGAGAAGAGGTAAGCAGTGTTCTTGCTCTGGTTCCTCCTGCTCTCCAGCACTGCTGTCAGCACTGCTCTTTAACAAAGCCTGTAATATCCCAAAATCTAGTCAAAGTCTCCTAAAATGGCTACACCTTTTGGAATGATGGTGAGGGCATCAGTGGAAAGCACGGGGATATAAGATTTGAACCAGCTTCCCTTTACTGCAGGCTGGGGTCCCAGACTCTAGATGACATTGGGCTCCCAAAAATGCCAGCTTAGATTAAGCAGGAGGATCTGGCTGCTACCATTAAGGTTTTTAGCAATGCTTCACTGCACTCTCTATCAAAAAGGCCACGTGAAGCCTTTTAGCCATAGTATGGCAGACCAGTTGATGTTTGGAGGCTGTGATATGCCTAATTCCTTTTTCAAACATAATTGGGCTTTTGGCCATAACTGGCCTGGTGCAAGTGCCCATGCTGGAGTGGGAGGGAAGGGTCTTGCCTGCCAGAAAGCTGGCAGAGTTTGTTCCTGTGTCACAGGTTAAGAGTTAAGGAAGCAGATGCTGTGGGCATCACACTTGAAAAGCAGATCCTAGCATTAGCCTCGATCAGAAGAAATCCCAAACTAAAATTTTGAGGGGCTGTGACTTATTTTAAAGGTACTATTTGTCAGTTGCATGAAAAGAAAATACTGGGTTTGTGTAAAATATTTTTCTGCTCCATTGAAGCATTAATTTCTGTTGTTTTATGAATTCAGGGGTTCATGAAGCATAATACACCTCGTCAAAATGAACACTGCCTCACTAATTTTGATTTAGCTGAATACAGACAAGTACTGAGTGACTTGGCTATTCAGATCTACCAACAACTTGTCCGAGTGTTGGAAAATATTCTGCAACCAATGATTGGTAAGGCAAAGTTGGGTTCTTTAAGCTTCACAACAGGGTACCAAAATGAAAATCGTGATGGTGGTAGTAGATGTATCTTGTATTTCCTCCTGAACAGTAGAGTTTCATTAATAGTTCTTGTGGCATTCTGTTCATAGATGACAAGGACTATTCTGGACAGGTTGGATTAGAGGAAAAACTGAACTGTGACTGGTTCTTCTGGCAGTGCCAGAATAAATTGGTATACCTTACTCATGCTTGTCGTAAGTCAGGCATTTGCAGGAAGAAGCTGTCAGGACAATCTGATATTTGTTGCCCTGTCTGTTGGGAAATATCCCATGGAAAAATTAGACTTTAATTACATGAGAACTCTTAACTGAAATTAATATGGAGAAAAATGTTTGGTTGTCATTATGGACAGCAGTGAGGAATTAAATAACAAGCAGTGATAAAGCTAACGTTCAGAGAGGGTTTTTTTTTTTTGTTAAGAATACTTTTTATTTTCTGTTCAGACAGTACTCCCACAGAAATTTTCATTATGCTTTCCAATCACAATGTTTAGAAGAACAGAACAGCTCTTGGTTTGCTGATTCCACTGCTCATATGACCCTGTGAGAAAAAAATTACTTTCCTGAGCTAGAGTCAGACTGTCCTTTCAAACACACGTGCTGGAATCTTTGTGAAAACCCTGTAAACTCAGATCTTGTGGAGCACAGTGGGACTCATGAGTTCCAGGAATCATGCTGAGCTGTGGCCAGCAGAAAGCCCAGCCTGCTGTCTCTGTTTTGCTGTCTTGCACAATATGCTTGTGTATCAGCAGTTTGCAGTCACTGCAGTCATGTTGCCAATCAAATGCAGTTTCAGGAATGCTGGAGCACGAGACCATCCAAGGTGTCTCGGGGGTGAAGCCGACAGGGCTGCGGAAGAGAACGTCCAGCATTGCTGACGAAGGCACCTACACCTTGGACTCCATCGTGCGGCAGCTGAACTCCTTCCACTCGGTGATGTGCCAGCACGGCATGGACCCGGAGCTGATCAAACAGGTGGTCAAGCAGATGTTCTACATCATCGGGGCCGTGACGCTCAACAACCTCCTCCTGCGCAAGGACATGTGCTCCTGGAGCAAAGGAATGCAGATAAGGTGGGAAAGCTCCTCACGGTTCTCTTGAATGTGCTGCTGGAAATCTTACTGAACTCTTGACACTGCTGAACATCATTCTGTGGTGTAACCACAGATGTGCCTGGAATATTTCTTTTTCCACACACAACCAGGTGCAGATGGTGTTAAACTGATTTGGTGAAATTCGGTTAAAAACAGCTTGGTTGACTTTGGCCAAATCCTACCTGGCACTCAAGGAAATGTGGTAGAACCAAACCAAAAAGTGTTTCGTTATCATGTGGGAGTCAGAACTGTAGGTGAAATGTTGGTAATTGCTTTCTCAGCTTTTAGAGAAGAATAGCAAACATACCTGCTGGGTGTTTCTGTATCCTGGTGGTGCAGTGGATACCTCTTTGTCCACACTAGTTTTCTCTATCCTGAGCTAAAGCCATCTGAATCATCTCCTGCATTTCACGTCACTTGTCCAATGGATTCTACTGGCATATGTCAGGAAATTCAGCCAGGGCATTCCAGTCCCTTAAGTTACCTTCCAAAGCCTCACTGTACTTCAATGTGGACAAAATCTCATTTGCCTTTCTTCTTACATTCATGTAATTAATAGGAACAGAAACAAATGGGAAAAACTAGTTAGTGGAAATCTTTGAGCATAGCTTCTAACTGTTATGAAAATCAAAATTCCTGCATTAATTGGAAGAAAAAAGTGTGAAGACAAAATAACAGGAAGGAAAAACACATAAAGACAAAGAAGCAGCACTGGGAAAGAGAAATTGCACGTGCTTTCCATTTATCCGTAATCAGACATTAATATCCTTGATGCTCTTACCTCTTTGTACAGATACAATGTGAGTCAACTGGAAGAATGGCTGCGTGATAAAAATTTGATGAATAGTGGGGCTAAGGAAACCCTGGAGCCCCTCATCCAGGCTGCACAGTTGTTGCAAGTAAAAAAGAAAACGGATGAAGATGCAGAAGCCATTTGTTCAATGTGCAATGCACTGACTACTGCCCAGGTGAGCCAATCCTCGTTGTGTGTCCTGCTGTCCCTCCTGAGCAGCTCTCTGCTCTGCTGGTGTTTGCTATCCAAACCCTGCTGTCACACACGAACTGGAGGTTTCTTACTTCGTTTTCCATTAGTACAACTCAAACAGATTAAGGTGGAGGGGTGAAAAAAGGACCAGACCCCTCTAAGTCAGCTGCTCGAGATGAGTTTTTAACAAATGCGAGGAAGCTCAGTCGGTTGTGCGGGGTGCAGTGCCATGCACAGTCTCTCAGGGTGGAAATCCTTAGGGAAAAGTCTTCTTTCAAAGACATCTCTGTACTCCAGACAGCTCTGCCTAGGATAGTAGGAAACAATCTGGCATCAGAGTTGGTATCCAGCCAAGTTAATGGACAATTCAACCAGAGCTGTTGTCTCTGAGTCTGCAAACAAGAGTGTAAAGTTCCTGTACCCATTAGCCTCGGAGGCTGAACCAAGTGGATCTCAGTAACAGACTCCTGTTTATGACAGCTTAGATTTTGTACAGATATGTTGCATGCTTTTTTCAAACCAGGATACATTTACATAGAGCTTGTCCAGGAGTAAATGGGCCCAAGCATCTTTGGTGCTTACTGAACAATTCTCACCAGGAAAAGAAAGAAATTTCTCCATTTCTTTCACAGTTGTCAGCACTAGCAGTTGCACTGATATAGCCATTTTGATTTAGTAGTCCACATTACTGGAAAATCACTTAGTTTTCTATTGAATAAGAAGTTAGAATTCTATGTGCTGGAAGCGTTTTAACTTTTCAACAAAGTGCTTTGGTTTTTAAAAAAGGGAATGGTACAAAAGCAAAGAGAATTTTAAATAGGTTTTATAAGTCTAACCCATATTATTATTTAATAATGTCTTTGTTACGCAATTGTTTCCTTTGGTGGTTTTAGCCCTATTTTTAGAGAAATAGCTCACTCTCTTGAAAAACTGTGAAGTTGTAAGACCACAGAAGGTCATAATAACAGGGTCAAAATTAGGATGAAAAATACGTCATGTTTTTGGGGGTGGGTAGGAAAACAATCAGTCACTTCTCCAGTGATTTTTCCATCATTTGGTATTTTCATCACATATGTAGAAATTTAGAGTTTCTACCTCCAAAGAGCATATGTTCTGAAGGAGGGAGTCATATAACAGCATTGAGCAGGGTGATGGAATTCTGCATGAATCAATAAAGCCAAAAAATAACTCTTAAAGAATTTTCTTTTTTAAGTAGCTAATTTTAAAATTATATTATTGGTAATCATGGATGCATCTGTAGATTGATCAGTAAAATGAACCTGAGAGTGATTGTTCTTCTTCACAGATTGTAAAAGTTCTGAATCTGTATACTCCAGTTAATGAGTTTGAAGAGAGAGTCTTGGTGTCATTTATACGTACAATACAGGTATGTCCATATCTTTTCACCAAAAACCATTTGACTGTTTCTAAGAAAACCTCTGATCAGCCAAAACAGCATCCTGAAATACGCTCAGGAGTATGAATTAAACTATGCTTTTTAGGTAGAATTTATTGACTGCACTGAAAAGGTGATGTCAGCCTTAAAATTTTAAGCACTCACACGTTGCTGCCTCCAGACTCTCATGGAAGTGTTAGTTTCCCTGTCACTATGTATGAGGTTTTCAGGTGAGAGGTTTTTGTGCTTACACATCTTTGTGTGTGTAAACTCACTTGTATGACAACTTTTCAAGCAGTAAGATTTATATACGCAGATTTACTCAGACCTGTGTCTGCATGTGAAGTTCTGTGCTTTGAAAACTGAGGTCTATATCCATACCAAAGTTCTTCATTTACCCCTTCTATTTTTGTATATATTGGCAAAAATGAAAAGTTTTGAAAACTCCAAAGCGAGGCAGCCAGTAGAGCAGAATAAAAGAAACAAGCATGAACTTTCTGGTCTGTTAGAAATTGAGTTACAGCATCGCAGGATGAGGGAGATGGGGAAGGTGGGACTGAGACAGAGCTGTAACTCCACTTACTGAAAAGATGGTTACCAGATACTGGGCAGTCCTCCCTTTGCAGGGAAACTTAAGTGTTTCCAGATGGCATTGCAAGGGGGAGATGTGCAGAACTGGAGCTAATCAAAGCAACTGCGGGTTAGTGGAACAGTTGTTGTCAATGTGTTGGCTGAGGTTAGCACAGAGTGAGTGTGTGCACACACGTGTGTCTGTAAGCACAGATCATCTTCCTGAAAGGATTGTTATCAGCCAGGTGGCTAACTGCTGGTGTCATCACTTTCTTATCTTTGCAGGTGCGTCTGCGAGACAGGAAGGACTCTCCTCAGTTGCTCATGGATGCTAAACACATCTTTCCTGTTACTTTTCCATTTAATCCATCCTCTCTGGCTTTAGAAACCATTCAGATCCCAGCCAGCTTGGGCCTGGGCTTCATATCACGTGTGTGATGCCAAGGATGTCCCGTCAGTGTTAGATGGAGAACCAGCTGCCTGTTAAAACCTAGTGAGCCACCAAACCCACGTGTTCTGAACAAAAGCCTGTCTGAGCCCAGATGTGTAGTTAAGGAAGCTGGGAAAGTGCCCAGCAGCACCCCAGGCTGGAGGCTCAGAGACAGATGTGCATTTGTGCTCAGTCATTGCATTTATGAGGACATCACTGATCCGTACATTTCCAGAGTATGGCAGTCGGGCTTGGACAAAAGTTGTGTCATCGGCTGTCTAGAGACAATTTTAGATCTTTAGTAACATATTTAAATAGTGTAAATTAAAATCCATATGTAATCTTCTCATAGGCAGGGACCAATAGGGACAGTCACAGTCCTGGACGTGGAAGACTTGAAAGTAAGGCATTTTGTAGTAGAATACACAGTCACGTGGGAGCCTGTTACATTTAATTTGTAAAAACTGGAATGGAAAAACACAAACTGGCAATATATAAAATTACTTCTTAAACCACTTCCTCGTTTATGTCAGTTTGACATAAATTGTAGTGATAAGTCTTATAGCTCACTATATGCTCTGACTTAGGTGTTCATTTGTTAGAACTGTGGTTTACCAAGCAAACTAAATCAATTGCTGCTGCATATTCTGTTGTTTTAAATGTACAACAGTATCATACTAAGCACTAAAAATAAGATACTTCATTTTTTGTTGTCAACCTTATTTACAGTCTGTTGCAGTCTGTTATTTTAACTGGATTTTTTGCACATTGTATCAAATAACACCTGTAGAGGAAAATGGTAACTAAGCACAAGTAGCACACTGGAAATTATATGTTTAGTTATTTTTAAAAGTAGTTAGGTAAAAATACAGAATCTTGAAGCAAACGATCAGAAGTCAGTAATGATTTTAGTATTTATTTAGGTTATAGAGTCCGTCTAACGTTGTTCTTTGTTTGTAGACCCCAGAGATGACAATGTGTATTTTGAGTATAATCTGTTTTGGTTTTTTGCCACTTAAAAAAAAAAACAGAAAAAAGTCTTCTTTCACACTGGAATATGAGAGGAAAAACTTTATAGAAACTTTCTGCAGTAGCCCAAGGCTCTCACTCTTAGAAAGGTTGACTAACAAGAAAGTTAAGTAGGTTTTGATTATGATGCTGTCACTTGACTATGATTCATGCTGATTTAATGGTTGGAAATCAGAGTGCATAATGAGAAACAGAGTTATTTTGGATGTTGCACATTTTACTGGAAAGATTTTTCTGTCTCACACATCTTGGATCTGCTATATAAAATTCACATTTCACAATGTGAGGCATAAGCGCGGAGGCCTCGCTTCAGGTTCCAGTTCTGTGGTGCGTGGCTCAAATATACATTTAAAAATAAAGTTACACACATTGCTCAGTTGCATTGTGCAATATTTTTAATGTATTATAATAATCTGCATCGTAGTGTTAACAATAATTTATTTTACAATATTGATAAATAACCTAGGAGGTACACTATTAGACTATTTGGTGCTCCTCTGCCTGCCTGCAAATTCACAGAGAAAAGATTTGCTGTTAAGCAGACTGAAACATTTCAGTTTTGTTTTACTTGCGAGGCAGACATGCTGTTTGTATGGTTGCTAAAATGGAAGTAAAGGCAAGGTAAACTTTGTCAGTATCATTTTAAGATGCTCCTGCCGTCTTATATTCAAATGGCCCATTTTACTTTTGATGGATCATGCCAGTACTTCCAAGAACTTAATAGTGCATTGTAAAAATGTTCTGAATGACCTTTGCTAAATGGTTCAGATTGTTTTCCTCTGCACTGTATACCAAACACTCCTTTTTCAAATGTTACTTGATTTCTGAAACTGGCTCCAGATGAGGTGTAAGGTTGTTTTCAGACTGTCAGGGGTACTGGACTTCGAGAATGTAATGGCAAAGCCTTCACATCCAGTAAAAGGTTAGGGAAGAAAATACATGAGAACATGCTGACCTACCAAATTTTTTTCCTGTTGAAAAACAAACAATTGGCATTACAGTATGTTCATACTGTAGATCAGGAAACGTATCCACTACTTAAGCGTTAGTGTTTAAAATGTATGCCTAAATGTATTTTTGTTTATTTTTTAAGTTTGTTTACCTGTAAAAAGCCTTATTGTACTGTTTCCTTAAAAAAGTAGTGTTTAGTAGTTTATAGCTATCATCCTTAAACTCAGTGGTTTGACTGGTATTACTTTTATATCACATTAAAAGTATATGCTGCTTGACATGTTTTAAAGGAAAATATTTTTGAGTTGGAATAGATGTGTAGTTGGTAATTCATCTAACATTTTACATGGCAGAATTTTACATGCACTTTTCAGAAGTAAAATTTTAGTGTGAGTGTATAATATAACTTTCACCTTAGGACTAAAATCTCTTTAATCATGGAATATAATGCAGAATTATTTTAAAAACTTTTTTTTTCCTTTGAATCATTGTTATGCTCTTTTAATGTGGACATATCTTTTATATTTTAATTTATTATCTATTGAGATGATAGATTTTATCAGATGCTGGAAAAATACTTGTCAATGACCCCTTAGAAATATATACAGTTATTCTACAGATTTTGCACAATAATTACCTCATTCAGTTTGGTGTATTTTTATTCCAGTGATCATTTTATTCTGATGTTTAGGACACAGTCTTCAAAAGAAGAAAACTGCTTCTCACACTTCAAACTGGGGTGGGACATAAAAGTGCTTAAGTCAGTTAAATGAGATTAATCTATTCTATCACAGGAAAAAGTAGCATCAACTTCATTGTTGACAGTGGATTGATATCCAGCAACATTTGTTCCCAACTTGGAAACACCAGCAATTGCAATTTGAAGGTCTATATGTAATTTGTGATTTAAACTGAACACATTTCAAATACCATACTAAAACTATGAGTAAACACTTGGGTTTTTTAAGATGCTGATACTTCATGTGATGAGTAAAAGCCTTTAAACATAGGTTTTCACTTGATGCCACTACAGTACATAGATGAAAAACAAAACATTGTCAGAATTACCTGAGCTCTGATCTGTTGTAGTGTCTGATGTTGTACTTAGTAAATGTATGCATCATAAAAACTGTAGCCTAATAGCTATCACTGGAAAATGTCCAAATAAAAGTACAACCGTACGGTTTGTTTCAGATGGTTTTTGGTTGGTTGGTCGGTGGCTCATGAGCTGTGTGCTGGCACAGACCCCAGATGGTCACAGGGTTCCCTCTGCCTCCATGGCAGGATTGGTGTTGTCTGCCAAGGGAGTTGGTTAAAATGTGAGGATGTGTAAATACACACCCAGATAGCAGCAGTGTGCCATAAACTGCTGTGCTTATGGGGAAATACTTTGTTCAACGTAACCCATTTCTGTTAGGGTGTTTTGTCACCTAATATTAACTGTTCCTGAAATAAAATTTCAGTAACTTCACTAAAACATTCCCTTGTGTGCCATGAAAGCTTCTCCTGCCAGGTGGGGAGGGCCGGTGGGTCTCTGGGCACGTATCCACCTGCCAGAGCCCGGCACTGTGGTTATTCAAATCTTCTTCCTCATAAAGGATATTTAAATGTAGCACCTGTTAGTGCCTGAAGCCTACTAAATGCACTCAGAGGTGTTAATTTTTGTCTTATTCTCAGTTTGTTACAGAAATCCCTTTGCAGTGCTTTGTAGGGAGGCGATTGATGTTTCTGTTGGTTTTCTCCGCTGGGTCAGGACTGCTCCCTGCGGACCCTCCGGCAGCCGGAGTGTCCATTATTCCCGATGCCCAAAGGTGTACCGCAGGTGCCCGCTGTGCCAGGACGGACAGAGCCGGGATGCTGCTGCCCGCTCAGCGGGGCAGGGCCGGGAACGGGGCAGAGCGGGGCAAAGCCGGGAGCGGGGA
>VXAD01003130.1:198616-263913 GCA_013399195.1 Dicrurus megarhynchus
CAGGTGAGCGGGGCTGGGGAGGGGAAGGGGCCGTGCGGGGCCGGGGCCGTGCGGGGCCGGGGCTGCGCTGGAGCGGGCCGGGGTCGCGGCGCGGGCTGGCACAGCGGGCACGCAGCACAGGGCACCGCGGGGAGCCGCTTCTCCTCGAGAGAAACGCTGCTTCTGTGGGGCTCTCGGCCTCCAGGAGCGGCTCTCGCTGTTCTGGCCGGCGATTAGCGACGGGAAGGTTCCGCTGCCCTTCCCTGGCACTCGGGCTCGGAGCGCCGCGCTTTCTGTTGGGCAAATACGGAACGCGTGCGGCAGAGCTTGGCCCTAAAACAAAGATTCTTTCTCCTTAATGCGCCTGCCGAAACTTTTGCACAACTTTTCCCACTTCTCCAGTAGTCACCGGAGTGTTGTGACGTCTCGTTTGTTTGCTTAGCTTTAAATAACAAAACCAACATGGGTATGTTGGCGATTTACAGACCTGTGCCTCATCTGTTGCAACAGCAGCTGCTCCCTTTGAGCCTGGCGCTGCAGCGCTGGTGGGTCCTGGTGCTGGTGCCACTCTCGGAGCCGCTGGAAGAACGAACGTGGTTTTCCCGGGAATTATGTCAGGCAGGTGAAGCGGGGAAGCAGTGCGGGTGTAACCTGACACGGAAATGAGCAAACTCCCGTCTGTTTACCTGCGGGGCAGGGTTTGGAGACAGCCAACTCTGTAGGCTGGGTGCATTTGCCAATGGAGGCTCCTGCAGCTCCAGGGGCCTTTCCTGAAGAATCAGTGCTTTCATCACATTCTCTCCGTCCCTTTCTTGTCCTTGACTTGGTGCGGTTCATTTTCTTACATGGGAGCACACTGTGTGCCCCTGAGGCTGTTTGGTGGTGATATTTTAACTCGCATAGGATAACAGCAAACAAAGAATTCAATTTAACAAGCACTTTTTGTTAGCCAGGAGATCAGCACAGCGTAGGAATGATACAAATGACAATTTACAGGTAGGTAGATACACATGGAAAACTCAAATGTAAAGCTAAGTTAGCCACGTCTTTCATGTGGCCATTAAATAGATACTTGTGGAGCTGGGCTTTTGTCCCCTTGGTCAGATAGGTGAAAACAGTGCCATTATAGTGGTTTGGGGTCGTTTAGAAAATATCTTAGTGATTTTGGATATTGTGTGAAAAAATGCCATCATGCTGAAAGCATCAGCAGAGAGGTGTTGTGGAAGGGGCTCAGGTTTCCAGGGGTGTTCATGCCCTGATGAGCACCAGGTTGGCATGTGGCTCACTGGAAAGGTCAATGCCTGCCCTGAGAGGTACTGAAAACTCAGCTGGAGAAGCCACTGAGCAGCACAGGCTAACTCACAGGGCTTTCTGGTGCAAGTCCCTCTTACCCTGAATTGTTTGGTGTTGGTCCTTGGGGGTTGGAATTACAGAAGCTGTGGTTGTGCAGTGCAGTTTGTAGGGACCTCTGGAGGCACCCACCATGGCTCAGTGGGGTTCTTGGGGCAGAGACAGTCATGTTCCGAGGATCTACTGGAGCTTCCAAGGCTTCTCTCAAATTAGAGAGAAAAAAAGTCATTTGTGCCAAAACCAACAGTTGCAGCACCAAAACGAGAAGGAATACAAGTCCCCAAGGTATCTGTGGGTCTGCTAACACTCCACGAAATCGTCACTGATGTTAATTTTTCAAGTAAGCAGCTGCAGCAGTTCCCACAGGTTTATTTAAACAGCTTGTTTCAACTGACCATGAATATAGCTGGGGTGAGGGAATTAAAGGAAGGGTTCTGGCTATCAAAACCAGAAAGGTGCTGAAAGCGTGTACATCACGGTCTCTTGTGTGAGGAGGGACGGATGATGTCACTTTGTCAAACCCTGTCAGGATGAGAAGGACACACCACATCAGTAGAGAAATTCCCTGCTGACTGAGGTTTCCAGCTGTGCTATGTCCTTTTAAGGCATGTTGTTTCCGATAGCTTCTCAGGCAGAGCATTTAAAGAAGTTGCTTTTGCTTCAACGTTTGAATTTCAGCGTAGGAGAACTAAATGGCTCAAACCACAGAACTTAGAGTCAAATATTTTCTTCAAATATCTGTGCTTCAGAAGGTTAGAGATACCTTGCTGGGGAGGAGCTAAAGTAAGCCAGTTGATTGCTTGTAAAGAAGGAAACCTGCCAGCAGTCTTTGAAGTTTGTCCTAGAGCAGGGAAAGATGTTTGAAGGTTGCACTCCAGTCCCATTAAAAGAGAGACTCTGCACAGTTCCCTTTCTTGGGTATGACAATGTGCCTGTGGCAAAATGTGCTCTAAGTTCAGTGTCCTAAACTTGAATTCAGGGAAGTGATTGTGTGAATTCTGGTAAATGAGATGCTTTCTCTGGTACTCCCTTATTTGACATCTCCTGGAAACCAGGTCTCTCCCTTAAGTGTATTTTATTCTTTGTTCGGTGTTGGAAGGTTTGAAGAGCCTGGCAACAGTCTGGCCCTTGCTCACCTTCCTGCATGCTGTGTTGTTCTGCAGACTCTGCACTGAACAGGAGCAGAATATGCATGTCTGAAATTAATGAGTCCGCTTTCCTTTTTTATTCTTTCATGAAGAATAACAAAACCACAAAAACTATATCCTGCTGTACAGAGCTAATAATAATAATCCCCAAAAGTCCCGGCATCCAGTTCAGCTTTTGGGTTGCACATGGTGTTTGAAAGGTATTTTTTCATGCTAGTCTGGTATTATGATAGTAGCTAAACTAACTTTTACCTTGTTTTTCTGTTGCAGTACAATAGGGTTTGGATCCCTGATAATGAAGAAGTTTGGCAGTCTGCAGAAATCACAAAAAACTACAGAGCTGGAGACCGTTTTCTCCATGTGCAGTTAGAAGATGGAACTGTAAGGAGTAAAGCCTGAATTACTGTGGGGTTTGCTGAGATATGTTTATGTAGAAACATAGGACTCACTGTTGTGGGATCTGAATAACACGTACATATTTCCTTTTTTTTATCGTATTGGAATTGGTGCAGTACACATCTGCTGCCCAAGAACATGAGGAGTGCAATTCCTCTGTCTGTATAACATTAGTATGGAAAACATACCTCAAGATTGCTTTGGAGACCAGCCCTGAAACTCATCTTGAGTTGAAGCAAATCAGAAGTGCAGGACAGGCACAGTTCTCTCTCACAGAGCCAGCTGCTGCTTTTTTTGTTGCTTTATGTAAGATCTGTTAATTTTAGTGTCCAAGTTGTTTACGGATTTAGTAATTTGAAAGCATTTCTGTGTTTCTGCATTCCTGCTCCATAAAGACAGGTATTAAAGGTATGTTTAAATGGATTTGTTGAAAGAAACAGAATTGAGTTTTAAACTTTCTGTAAAGAAAACTGAGGGGTTGCAAGTAAGGATAGTTACAGAGCTGACTTGAGTTCTGACCAGGTCTTTGCTTTCATTCAGTTGCAGCTGCTCTATTATTCTCATCTGTACTTGAAATATGTGTGTGTTCAGAGAGCTAAACACGTGCCCCATTTTTACAGATCTCAATACAAAATACTGTAAATGAAGAGAATGAGGTTTTCTTTTTCATAAGCAACAAACAGGTCCAATTCCCCCAGGTTCAGTGGGATGTATGGAAGCAATGAAACAGAAGATCAGGCAGGGCTCCATCAACTCTGTAACTTCATGTAAAGGTAGAAGATGAGTTCCTATTTGTGCAGCATAATGCATTTTATGACATTTCAGGTAATTTTTGTTGACAGGAGCTGAATTTCCCTGTTGATCCGGCTGCTTTGCCTCCGCTGCGGAATCCTGACATCCTCGTGGGTGAAAATGATCTCACTGCACTCAGTTACCTCCATGAGCCAGCTGTTCTACACAACCTTAAAATTCGTTTTGTAGAGTCTAAGCTTATCTACACATACAGTGGTGAGCTAAGTGAAATGAAGAGTTTTTAAAAAATCTTTTTAAGAAAGTATTAATCGTGGTTCAGTTTGCAGTATTGATGTGTGTAATGTTTTCCTGAAGTGTGTTGTAACTCATGTTAACTGGTTTTATATATGAGTATAGACTTGTTTTTTCATCAGCATCTTCCACCTAGAAAATATTTCTAGTTTGTATTATTTTAACTTGCCCAAACCAGGCATTTCATGTAACTAACCTGTGTTTTATTTTTGTTTTGTACATTTGGTTGTAGGAATAATTTTGGTTGCAATAAACCCCTACAAGGAGCTGCCAATTTATGGAGATGCAATTATCCATGCATACAGTGGGCAGAACATGGGGGACATGGATCCACACATATTTGCTGTGGCAGAAGAAGCATACAAGCAAATGGCAAGGTTCAGTATGTTATTTAATGTCATAAATAACACTTGAATTCTAGTGGCAGTCAGTGTTGTCATGTAATTTTACTGTATATGTGCCATTGGCTATTAAGAATTTCACATGTAGCTTAATTAGAGGAGAAGGAATTCTTTAACCCGCTGAGGAATTTCTAGAACTCAAAACTCTTTTCATTCTTGGTGAGGCGTAGCACACTGACTTAGTGAATAGCAATGACATCAACCTAGAGGTTACAAGAGGAGTAAGAGAAGAATAGGTGAAAGATGGAACTGAGATGTGAGAGTTGGGCACAGCTGTGGTTTCAAACATTGTTTATTATGCATAATTCCTACACTTGTTCATGCACTTGAGACATGTCTGATATAAACTGTCTGATTATTTGGTTTTAGAAATAACAGAAATCAGTCTATTATAGTCAGTGGAGAATCAGGAGCTGGAAAGACTGTGTCTGCAAGGTATACCATGAGATACTTTGCCACAGTGAGTAAGTCAAGCAGCAATGCACATGTGGAGGATAAAGTGTTGGCATCCAACCCAATAACCGAGGTGAGTTTTGGGGAGTGTCTGTCAAGTCTGTACTCATCAAGGGAAGAATTCTGAGAGCTTCTGGGAAATTTTGTTTGAAATCTTTAGGGATGCTTTATCTGTCTGAGTTAGATGTCTAGATTAGAAGTTCAGCCTCTGAATGTTACTGATGGAAGGAGGTGGTCAGCCTCAGGAGCACCCCAGTCCAGTCTCATTTACCAGTGGCCCTTTGGAGGTGCTGGTTTGCCTCCAGAGTGTTGTTTGACCACCTAATTAGATGATGATATAACAATATTGAACAAGTTGTTTGTTTTTATTTATTGGACCCTTATGGTGAAAAAGCCTACTTTGCCTAACTTTCAGTTTGTATAGCATTTTACTGTCTGACTTGAGGCTTGGCTTCAATTTTGGGCCCCTAAATTTAAGTAGCACAGCTCAATGCTGAGATTGAGCACCCTTGATTTTAGAAACTTGTAGCTGCTTCCAGTTTTGGCAAAGTTACTCTTATGAGAGACACAAGTACATCAGATTGTAAAGGTTTCTAATTTCTGTAGGCTGTGGGCAATGCAAAAACCACACGGAATGATAACAGCAGTCGATTTGGAAAATACACTGAAATCAGTTTTGATCAGAACTACCAAATCATTGGAGCTAACATGAGAACATACCTGCTCGAGAAATCCAGAGTTGTCTTTCAGGTGGGTAAAATAAAGTCTGAAATAGTCAATGTCAGTATGGCTACTGATGCACTATACTAGTTCTATACAGAAAATATTATGTGAAGTTCTAAGTAGTGTATCCAATCAGCATTTGATTTATTTTTTAACAGGAGCTAGTATTATTTATTATAAGAAGTGATTTTATTCTGTGTTCTTCCTTATGTTAAGTGAAGGATGCTTCTCAGGGACAATTCCCTGAGACAAGTGCAAGAAATATTTGAGAAATCTGTAACTTGTGGTCACAACAGTAACAGAGGCCAATTGTGTCTGGAAAGGAACAGCATATACAGGGCAGAGAGACTCTCAGTAAAAAACTGGCTGAAAATTTATAAGGCCAGGGCTTATTTCATGTGACTCACTACAATGTCATGTCATAATTGTGACAATATACTAAAGCAGGCATTTAATTTTATGAAACTGTTTTTACAAAGGTTTCTTTTTTAGTAGTAGTGTAACTTTTTAAGTACACTGAAAAATACTTCTGCCCTGAAGGATGGTTTGGAAAGGGAGAGTTTTTTGGGTTCCCACAGGGCAGTGTTCCAGCTGACACTCCTACACAGCTTTTGGTTACAGTGTTTGACAGTTCTTATTAGTAGATGGTTGTTCAAGCTGAAGAAATTATTAACATCCTTGGGGAAAGAACTCAGCATACTGGCAATGGAAATAAAGTATACTTGAATTGAATGTATCACTTTCAAAGCTCTTGCTGAAGTTTAGGATGTGCCATTTTAATAATAAGCAATTTCTTTGCTAAACTATGTTGCAGCAGAATTTAGCCTTCAGTTATCAATATCATTTTACAATAGTGTTGAATATCAAGGGGTTTCCTGTTTGTTTCTTCATTTCGTTGTTAATTATTTTTTTCTGTAATGTTGCTCTTTGCTTTATTTTACAGTCAGAGAATGAAAGGAACTACCACATATTTTATCAGTTGTGTGCATCTGCTATGCAGCCTGAGTATGAACATCTTAAATTGGGTAGGTCTCAAGAAAATAACCTGCTCTTCACTTTGCAGTGCAGCATTTTAAGGCTGGGTTTTTGAGTGCTAGGATGTTTAGTGCACTACAGCATGAATCTCACAGCCTTAAAGCAGGACCTGTGTTTTAAGTCACTCAGCTGTTAATCCTGCTGGTTTTGACCTTGGTAGCAAACCCCTGGTAACACAAATAGTGCACAGTCAAGTACCTGAGTGTCTTTGAAAATCTTACACTTTCTGTAGTGACAGATGCCACGTCAGCTTAGGGACGTGATTAATTTATCTACAGAGAGGCTGGGAGAAGCAGAATTTAGTGTATGTTCACTCAGCCTCCATTCCTGTTTGTTCCTTTGGTGGAATATTAAGATTTCTAGGAATTATGGATACTAATTTGTGTCAGCTTAACGGAGTTGGGCACTCAGATTTCCCTCAGAAAGAAGAGGACCTCCAGCTCATCACTGAAACGCTGCCCTCTGACAGCATCTTTAATTTTTTTGTGTTACAAAGTTTTAACAAGCGGCTCTCCCCAGTCCCTGAGTTTTGCAGGATTACAAGATTTGCTTCTTACCTACAGGAAATGCAGAAGAGTTTAACTACACACGAATGGGTGGCAGCACTGTAATAGAAGGAGTTGATGACAGAGCAAATATGGTGGAGACTCAGAAGACGTTTGCCTTACTGGGTAAATCCTTGGGGATACACTGTCAGTAGATTTCTTTTTTTCCCTGAAACGGGCAAAGGTGGATTGTTTCTGAAATATCCAAAACGTTAGTAGCAATTACCAAAATATTTTATTTCATGGCTTGTCCACTGTGGTGTTGGTCTGTTTTCAAAGTGCTGGGCAGGAGCAATTAGCAATTGGTGTTAATTGTTACTGGTCACAAGCACTGGGGGCTGGAGTCTTCTTGGCCCTTAAACTAATGTGCTGTGACAGAAGTGGAATTGGAAGCTTCTTTGCCCCTGTATGGCTTATGTAAGAGCTAAATCAGACTTGAGCTGGCACTTGGGGAGGTGCAGGAACTTATGCCCGATCTGTCATCGGATCAGACAGACAGAAAATTGGCAGAACCAGGGATTTGTGCATAGTACTCTGCAGAGATGCTGTGCAATTCCTGGCTGCACAACAAAGCAAGTAACCCAGCATTGTTCTGCTTTAATTAATTGTACTGTTTCTGAGTATTTCAAATAATCAAGGAATGTTTTTTTAGGTCTGAAGGGGGATTTTCAGATGGATGTTTTTAAAATGCTAGCAGCAATCCTGCACTTGGGCAATGTGGAAATAGCAGCTGTTGGAGATGACAGATCATCCATCAGTGTAAGGAAGTAGCTCATTCATATTTTCTATTCTATTTTATGCCAGAAGTGCTTCAGCAATAGTTTCTCTCATATCTGGGGCCCAGAGCAGCATTAAATCTGGTGTACTAAGCTTGACTGATGTCTCCATCCCCATCTGTGTGGAATCACAGGGAGTGTTCACACAGATGCTGTTCTGCGCCCAAGTTCACAAAGTCTTAACAAAAGGCAAAATGTGGCTAAGAGTCCCCCATATCCAATTGATCCACAGCTGTTGGAAAATCCATTTTGGAACTCTCTGCAGGATGCAGGAAACAGAGCATAGTCAAAGCTGCTCAGAATGGGTACCAGCAAGCTGTGCAAGTCTAAAAAGCAAGAACACCTAAAAATAGACTAAAGTAATTTTCTTACAGTGTCTTAATCCAAAGCATCTCATCCAGTCCAAGCTTTTCTCTCCTGTATCAGGATTCTATCCAGTATTACTTGCTTTAGCTCATCTTGCTATTTTGACAGATGAAGAAATAAAGACAGCCCCTCGCCCATCTAAAAATAAAATCATAGTTTGATGTCAGTGGCGCAAGGATTTCCCTGTCTAGACAGCAGTTAAAGTATCAAATGTACCCTAATGATATCTATTGATCTTCTTGAAAGATGGAAGATAAACATCTCAGTGTGTTCTCCGAGCTGCTGGGTTTGAGCTGTGACAGGGTGGCCCGGTGGCTGTGCCACAGGAGGATTGTCACCACCTCTGAGACCGTGATAAAGCCCATGACGAGGGCCCAGGCTGCCAACGCCAGGGATGCTCTGGCTAAGAAGATCTACTCTCATTTATTTGACTTCATTGTGGAAAGAATTAACCAAGCTCTGCAGTTCCCTGGCAAACAACACACTTTCATTGGTGTTTTGGATATTTATGGGTAAGAATGTCTCTGGAAACAGAGTGCCTTTTCTTTGGAGTAATAGATAAAAGAGGCACTTTTTTGTGCTGGTAATGAATGTGGAGGGGCTAGTTTTCCTAAAAGGTCATGGTCATATGAGTTCTTTAGCATCCAGATTAGTGGAAATGCTCAGCTACTATAAATACCAGAATTTTTTGTGAATGAGGTTTAAAATTAACTTCTGATGTGATACTTTTAGATTTAACTCTGGATTTTTTAGCTTTGTTATGTCTGGTTACATTAGCTTCTAGAGAAGTTTTGAAATTCCTTAACATCTTCATTAGTCTCACCTTTAGTTAATCTTAGAAACATTAGGATAGCTCCAAAGTCTTTTGGGGATGCTACCATTTGATTTTGATGTCAGAGGATTTTTTTTTCTTGTTTGAATTGTGTTTCAGATTTGAAACATTTGATGTGAACAGTTTTGAACAATTTTGTATCAATTATGCTAATGAAAAACTACAGCAGCAATTTAACCTGGTATGTTCTTTTTTTGTTGCAGTTCTTTGTCTTATTTTGCTTCAGGGTGCATCTTAGTAAATGCTATTTGTGCTTGAGTAATGGCTATTTCTGGATAATGACTACCCAGTAATAAATAAAAATATTTTATTTTTATATGTAAACATAGGTACACACAAATGTATATAAATGAAATTTTTTGAGTTTATTTTCTTACAAGACAGACATGTAATATACTTCAAAGTACATATTTTTTTATCTTACTTATACAACTATGCCCATGCACACACTGTATTTTTCTTCCTTCCTTAATTGTAACCTTTCTATTTTCATCATTTTTGCAAACCCAGCATGTCTTTAAACTTGAACAAGAAGAATATATGAAGGAAGACATCCCATGGACTTTAATAGACTTTTATGACAACCAGCCTGTCATTGACCTTATTGAAGCTAAAATGGGAATTTTAGAACTTCTGGATGAAGAATGCTTGGTAATTTAAAAATTCTTGCATTTAGAGCTCATTAAAAAAAACCAACAAAACTATATAGATTTTTACAAATGGGGCTTGTAATCCATATTTTACCCTTTTCATTGGGAAATACAGCATTTTCCTCAGAAAAGGAGCAATGATGTTTGCCATCTATGTGGCAGTTCTGATTGTAAATTACTTGGAGAATTAGGAACCTCAAACTGGATCTTAGAACTGACCTAGAGGTGAGGCAGCAGCTGGAGTTGGTCGCTGTGGGCGCAGTGCAGGGGTGCAGCAGGAGGGCAGGGGGATCCTTCTGCCCTCCCTGGGGCTGAGTGCAGCAGTTTGCTGCTGGTCCTCCTGCTCCCAGCGGGGCTTTGGGCTGCTCAGTCTCCAGGGGCCTCTTCCACCAATATTTTTTAAATGAGATTGTTCTACAAATCACTAATTTGGATACAAAACCCGTGGATTAATGCAACCTTCTTTCCTAAAATGGTTTGCTACGGGGAGCCACTGGTGAGTCTGAAGAGACAAAACCTGATTGTTCTCAGGGCTTGTAATTCACTGAAGAGGTTTTATGCAGAGTGTTTCTTGGCAGTCAGCAGCTCTGCTGCTCCTAACAGCCCACCCGAGTTTGTTAAAGAGATTGCCCTTCTCATTTTCACAGTTGCCTCATGGAAAAGATGAAAACTGGCTTCAAAAGCTGTATAATAATTTTGTCAATAAAAACGCGCTCTTTGAAAAGCCAAGGATGTCAAACACTTCTTTCATCATTCAGCACTTTGCTGATAAGGTGAGTGTAAACAACCCAGTATTGTTTCCCCATGTTTCTAGCAGTAGCTCATTCAGAAACAAACACTGATGTAGGAAGTAGGGAATATTAACCACACTTACTTGGAACTTCTATAAAATTGATCTTCAATACACTGTGCTATTTATTTATTGGTAATACTGCCTGTAACACGCCACTTAAATGTAAGAAGTGCTTAAGACAATGAATTTGAGAGCATAAAAATAAATCATCATGATAAAACAGCAGAAAAATAATAGAATGTACAGATAGAACACTTGTAGCTCATACACATTTTAGTCCCAGTTATTTACATTACAGATGTAGTATTCCTTTTTGGTGTTTTGATTCGAAATCATAGAATAATGAAGAAAGGAGGAAAGAAATTCCTAATGAAGGCAGAAGGATTTGGATTCTGGGAGTTTGTCCTGCTTCTAAATTTGCAGTGTGCATGTATGTAATCTTGAGATAATGGGATTGGGAAAAACAGAGTTTCAGCCATCATGTTTATGATTAATAAAGAGCTCTTGGCTACCACAGCTGAGAGATTAAAAATTATTGTTTTGCCAACTGTTTGTTTATGTGCTGCTGAAAAGTTAATGATTTCACCTGTTTGCACAGGTAGAATATAAATGTGAAGGATTTCTGGAAAAAAACAGAGATACAGTACACGAAGTATTGATTGAAATCTTGAAAGAGAGCAAGGTTTGTGAACAAACAGTAATGATTAATTTTCTGAATACCTGATTTTACTGGAATTCAGGTCTGATTTTAAAATATTTGTACTGATAGAAAGATTTTTAATAGGTTGAATAAATTGATTTAGTCTTAATTTTTATTAATATTGTACAAGTATCTATTTTTAACATCAAATACTATACAAGATGAAAAAACACAGTGTTCAATTTCCTGCATATAAGTGCATTTACTTTGCTAGTTATGTTGGGGGTTTTTTTAATATTTCCCTTGAAGAGCATTTTGTAATCCTTGTAACAGAAAAACTTCTTTTTTTCTGTAGTCATTACATGCAGCTTTGATAGGTGGTTTATCATTAACAACTGCCTTTTTTTATTCTTCAAAAGAGATTAAGAGAATGCCAGGGCAAGGAAAACATCAGGTGTCTTATGTGTGCCTGCCGCTTCCCATCTGCTTGTCCCTTTGAAGTCTACAGCCTTGAGACTTCAGGATTACTCTTAAGAAGCTAACTTCATCTGACCCAAAAATATATTCTGAATTTAAATTGCATACTCTGAAAATACAGCCTTAAGTGCTCTTATTTTTAGCTCTGCTCTGTGTTTGTGTCCATATTTGCTTATATTGAAATGGCTTTTGCAGGCTGCTTTCACAGCTGTAGAGTTTTGTGTGTGAAATGTGGAAGTGCTTCACAGTAGACTCAGAATCATTGCAACTCTTCCTTCAGTTGTTGTTTGTTTGTGGGTTAAATACCTGGCTCAAAGTCCTGCAATACTTGGCCCAAGTATTAAGGGGTTTGCATTTTTTGTCATAGTAAATGTAGTTTTGATTTAAATGTTGCTGCAGTTACACAGTGTTTAACTCTGGTTCTTTCCCCACACTTTTAGTTTCATCTGTGTGCAAATTTTTTTCAAGACAGTCCAGTGTCCGTTTCACCTTTCAGTTCAACTATAAACATCAAATCTGCCAGACCTGTTCTGAAATCACCCAACAAACAGCTCCGGACAACTGTTGGCAGTAAGGTACTGCACAAACTGCTCTTCTGTGGTGTTTGTGCTTTCTGGGAGGTGCTGGGCAGTCTGAGACTGGATTCTGGCACTGTCCATGGGGGATGTCCAGTGCTCAGGACAGCAAGAGCCACAGAGCAGTGCTCCAGGCCTGGCTGTAAGTGGGTGTGTTTATTTTGTATATAGGAGGCTGTTGGGTCCAGCCAGACTCTTCAGTTTCCTGTGTTTAAGATCTAAACACAGAATACCTCCCAGTGTCCAGCCAAAGCCTAACAAATAGTTAAAAGACTGAGATTTGACTTTTTACTGGGAAGTTTCATTAGCAAAGCTCTTGTGTCTGGTATTTTCTAGTTCCGGAACTCTTTGTCTTTGCTTATGGTGACCCTCAATGCAACCACTCCTCATTATGTGAGGTGCATAAAGCCCAACGATGAGAAGCTGCCTTTTGAGTGAGTATGTCAGTGGTGCTGAGCTGTGGTTTTCTGTTTCGCTGGAGCGGTGTGGCAGCAAGCTCAATCCTTATTGCTGAGAAACTGCCCATACAGAACGTATTTTTCCTTTCCAGATAGCTCAATTTTAAAAATATACGTTGTCTTCCTACAAAAATAGAATAATTGTCATTGTTGTTGCCTTAAAAATTCTTTAAGCTAATATTTTTCAAGTTAGATACTAGTGCTTGTGTATTTGTCAGAACATTTTTGGGGTAAAGGTTGTCCACCTTTGGTTTAGCTTGATGAGTATTTTGTATAGGTGTGTTTGCCCTTATACAGCATGGATTAACCCTAATTCGTATTTAGAGAATAAAAACCTCTGCCATTTTCTTCGTGAACTTCCCTTTTGTCTGCAGAAATATTTAAAAGAGCTTTGTAAGTCAGAAAAGGTATGAACAGTGTTGAACACAGCCCCGGATTTTCCCCCAATTTTAATGTAATTTTAATGTTTTAATACAATCATATGTGGCAGGTAATTTTCATAATTCCTGTGACCAGGTTGATAACCCCTAACCCGTGAGCAGGAGTTAACTTTGATGCAGCTGATGGTCTCTTCTGTGGCCAGACCTGTGGAAGCACTCTGGCTTCAGTTATGCAACTTCCAGCTGGAAGGCAGTGCACTGACAAATTAAATTAAAGCTTTTGTCATATGTGAGTAGGAGGGAAGAGGCCAAATTTGATTCTAAATTAAGTCTTTTAAGTGTGTTAGTTCATTTTCCTGTAGCCAGACAAAATCTTTCCATGCAGAACACGTTGCTGGTGGTACTGTGTCACTGTCACTGCAGGGAGCTCTCATGATTCCGCAGTGAGGGCAGGAATAGCTTGGATCATGTAAAAACATGGCAGAATTAGACCAGAAGAGAGCACATAAGCTTCTGAAAGAGCAGTGTAGTCATCTGCCAGCCACAGGGATCTCTTGGCTAGTGCTGAATTGATGCTCTGGGGGTGTATCAGCTCTGGCCCAGAATTAGAAGGGGCCTTTCTGTGCCTTGTGTTGGTAATTTTGAATCCAGGTATTAATGAGTACATCCTGGTTTATTCATAATGAATGGGCTAAAGAATACCTAGAGGGTTTCTTCCTAGAGAGTTTCTTCCTAATGGGTTGCTGAGGGGGTTTATTTCTGTGTGTGTTTTGTGTTGAGAGTGGAACTGTTCTTTACCACTTGCTGCTATGAACTTCACAGTTAATACTGAAAAGAAACAGGAATTTTCATGAGAGAAATAAATACAGTCTTTCTTTGGTTTTGAGGAAGAAACAGAGAACCCAGATACTTTTTTTTTTTAAAATATGTGATGTGGAGTAAGACACTATATGAGAAGCAGGGAGCTTTGTATCCTATGAGCAGAAATACAAATCCAGTTGGTAGAATGGTTCTGTTTATTACAGCATGCCAAACCCAGCAGAAATGTTAAGTATAACACTGCTTTTTTTCAGGTTTGATTCCAAAAGAGTTGCTCAGCAGCTGCGAGCATGTGGTGTTCTGGAAACGATTCGGATTAGTGCTCAGAGCTACCCATCCAGGTGGGGATAGCAGTGGGCCTCCCTGTGCCAAAGAACACCTAGTTGCCTGTTAAATGAATTTAATTTGTTAACTTCTAATTTTCCAGGTGGACTTACATTGAGTTTTTCAGCCGTTACAGCATTCTTATGACGCAGCAGGAACTCTCCACAAATGACAAGAAGCAGATTTGCAAGATTGTTTTGCAGCGGCTGATCCAGGTTGGTTTCTCTGCACCAACCAACAGATGTGTATTACAGCATCTATTAGTAATAAAAGGTCTCTTTTGCCAAGAGTAGTACCTCTCCTCAGACAGGAAAGGTATTAATATTTTTACTGTTTTTCCTGATTTACCGTGCTGTACACAGGCCTGCGGGTCAGTAAGCTCGTGCTGTGACACAGTCATGATGTGGCCATAGAGAATTTAACCAATCTCTGCTTAATATTGTCACTTGCAAACTGGAAGCTATTCCATATTTATAAACCAGGAAGCAGTAAATGGTACACATTTGTCCACTATTCCAGGCACAGGAGGGAGTTTGGTGGTGGAATGCAGCACACTGGAGAGCTGTTCAAAACTGTGCTGTTTTTCACGTTGCTTCTGCTTGTTAGATGAGCCTGTGGTGGTGGGGCTGGTCCCAGTGTGGCCAGCGTGCGAGGAGCGAGTTCAGGGTCAGGGATGTGTGAGAGCAGACACAGGCACACTTGCCAAGGAGCTCTGGCACAGGCCAAGGGGGAGAGCTGGCACTTCAAAGCAGCCTCACCCCGCGTTTTTGCTCACGCAGCTCGCTGGTTCCAGCTAGGAACGTGCATGAAAAGGTACTGCTGAGCCCGTGGAAGCAGACCTGTAGGAGGAGGTGAAGAGGTTGCTTTTAAGGCCTTGATGATAAGTCCAGAGCCTCCCTTTAATTTTAGATCACGAGTGTACAACTTCTGGTGTAGTTCTCTGTGTCTTTCCTGCTAAGTGGGTTTTCCACCCCTACATACTCCTATCTACAAAAAAGGCAGAGAGGATTTTCTTATTTAGAAAGATCATGTCTTGAAGAAGAGCTTGCCTGAAGTGACAATTTAAAAAAAGAAGAGAATATCTGGTCTACAGAAAAACCCTAAAAACTTAATATACTTACTGTTTTCTTTTTCAGGATCATAACCAGTATCAGTTTGGGAGAACAAAAATTTTTTTCCGAGCGGGACAGGTCGCTTACTTGGAGAAGCTGCGCTCAGACAAGCTGAGACAGGCGTGCATCCTGCTCCAGAAGCGCGTGCGGGGCTGGCTGCAGCGGAGGAGGTTCCTGCGCGCGCGGAGGGCAGCGCTCACGGTGCAGCAGTACTTCCGCGGGCAGCGCACGGTCAGGTGCCCTTGGCTCAGCCCTGAATGGGCTCTTGGGGTGTGCCTGAATGGGGAACGGTCCAGCTAATGCCCACAGTGTCGGGTTTTTTTGTGAAAGAGCAATTCGGGTTGCGTTTCCATTTCCTCTTGATTGTAATGGTTGATCCAATTCCTCTTGATTGAGCTTGAGAATGTTCAGGTTACTCAGCTGATGTGAGCGCTCCAGCGGGTTTCCAGCGTTGTCTGCCAGGTTCCCAAGAGGCCTGTCTGCCTGGAAGCTCAGTGCTTAGCTGATAATACATGATCCAGTTGTTGTCTTGGGCTTTCTGCTGGGCTTCAGAGCCAGAGATGGAATCGGGGGTCTGTGAATTAGTATGGACAAATCATGGCAAAGGAAGTGCAGCAGTCGTTCAGAGCAGACTGAAAGATGGCTCTGGGTAGGCTTGGAGGTTTTCATAAAGAGACCATCAGAACAACCGCTTGTGGACAGGTTCCAAAAGCTGTGGGTAACTCCCTCTCTTTCACTTTGGTTGAAGAACAAGCTCTATTTTTGATAGTGGATGCCTGGTTTTGATATCTTCCCCATTTCTTCGTGTGTGTGTATGTAATTTGGCTGACCAAGGGAATGAGCGTGAGAAATCTAATGTGACCTAACTAAATTTTATTGTCTTTTGAATTAAGGCAAGCTATAACTGCAAGAAATCTGAAGCAAACGTGGGCAGCTATAGTTATTCAGAAATACTGTCGGGGTTACCTGGTCCGCAGGCTCTGCCAGCTCATCCACGTGGCTGCTGTGACAATACAAGCTTACACAAGAGGATTCCTAGCAAGAAAAAAGTACCGCAAGGTACAGCCTATCAAAAATTTTATTTCAGTAACTGGAAACAGCTCGTGCTCTGTAAAAAGTATGGACACAATGGCAATTATCCCTAATACTGTACCTTTTGCATGTCTGATTCTCCTATCTTCTGCTCTGGTTTTTTTTTTTGGGGTGTTTTTTTTACCAAGAACTCTGGGGGGTTTATACTGGATGCAGACCATTTACTGTGATTACTGCAGTGGCTCCAATGTGTCTGCAGTCTGCATATTCCAGTGCTTGGATATTTCCATGAGATGCGTTGTCCTCACCAGTGTGTGTAGACTCACAGACTGTTAAAGCTGCTGTGGACTGAGCTGATTACAGACAGATGTTCATGCTTTGTTTCAAAGATGCGGGAAGAGCAGAAGGCTGTGATCCTGCAGAAATATGCCCGTGCGTGGCTTGCCAGGCGCAGATTCCAGAATATTCGGCGGTTTGTGTTGAATATCCAGCTGTCATACAGAGTTCAGCAGCTGCAGAAGAAGATGGAAGAGCAGGTGAGGGGAAGCAGTCAGCTTCTGATTTGTACTGATTTTTTTATCATACCTGTTCTAGTCAAAGATGTTGAATTGAGAAGACAGGAGAATATGTAAGGGTTATGGTCCTTTATAATAAGCTACCAGGCTTTCTACACCCAGGGTAGAAAGGATCATCTCGGGTTTCCTTATATTTTTGGGTTAATTATGCAAATGAGAAGAGTCTGCAATTAACTTTTGGGGGTTTTTTACTGTTTCTTAAGTCCATCCCATCTCTGGGTGGGGTTACTTGTGTTAGGATGAAGGATGAGTGAGATACTGCTGTGGTGCAACATGTTTTATAACTTCTGGCAATTCAACATTATGTTTATTTTGCAGCTTATTTTTGAGAGCCATTCCAGCCAAATTGCCTTTAAAATGATATTTTTAATCTAATTGATGGAAACAGTCCTGGGTTGAAATAATCATGACTGATACAGGATGGTGATCAGAAGTGGGTCAGGTGCTCCCTTTAAAACTCTGTGCAACAGTTTCAGTGCATTTTTCTGTTCTCTTTTATCCCATCCTGCTCACTGTAGAGTAGAGAAAATCATGGTTTGCTGGAACGATTGACCAGTCTGGCTTCAGCTCATATGAATGACGTGGATACAATTCAGAAGCTTGAATCAGAACTCGAAAAATTAGCTGCTCAAAGGAGAACATATGAAGAGAAAGGGAAAAAATACAGAGAGGACAGTGAGCAGGTAAATTAAAATGGCCATCTGCGTGCTTTTATTTTTAAATAATGTTTTCAGTTGCTGGATTTATCAAACACATGATTTGAGAGTTTGTGAGTAACTGTACTCTTTTGGGGGAGGCAGAAGGGAAGGCAGACAGTCCATGTATGCTTGTTAAAGTGTAAGATCTTCTGTGACCTATTTCTTCCTCCTTTGTAATTTGTATATTTTGCTTACTTGTTGTGTGTACAGAAAATCTTAAAACTTGAGAATCAGAATAAAGAATTACAAGAACAGAAGGAGACCTTAGAAATAAAGCTCCAAGAAAAAACGGAGGAAATGAAAGGTACAATAACTAAAGGGAGTTTCAAAGGAGTTATAGTGGGGTAAAGTCAGGTTTTCAGCAAAAGTAAATTACTTTTGTTCTAATAAAAACAATATAAATGCTGAAATTGTAAATTGAAAGTTGGTCCTTCTCTTGCTTAGAATGTGTAGTGCAAGTGTGCAAATGCTTTTTATTTAATAGTTAAATTAAATTTGTTCTTTCAATAGCAGAAGCTCTCCTCCTGTTATGTTTCCTTTTTCATACACATGTATTCCCTCAAAGTGTAGCTTCATCCTTGATTCCTTTCACACTTTTAGGAATCTAATTTCAAAGGACACAGGCAGCACATGAGATCAAGTATACTTTGGATGAATAACAATTTGGTGCTTCAGAATCTTTTTGTTTCTATAGCATTGCTTGTGAAGTGTACTGTGATAACTTTTGGCACTTGAGGGAGTAATTTCAGCCTCAGAATATGTTAAGGATTACTTATTGAAGCAAAGCTCCTTATTGTGGTCATGCTTTTTTAACAAATGTACACAATTGCATGAAGGTCTTTGAAATAGTAAAATATTTTTTGACAGAGAAAATGGATGACCTCACACAGCAACTCTTCAATGATGTACAGAAAGAAGAAAACCAGCGCATGTATGTCATCTGAATTTTATTTCTTTGAAACAGCATTCGTGTTTTCTCTTTCCCTACCTTTCTTTCTCCTTCTGCAAATGTATTATGCTGGCATCACTTGGGAATCTGTCCATGTTCTTGGGCATTAATGCTGGTACTGAAGTACTTCATGCAGAGCTTAGGAAAAGCACATTCTTGTTTGTGGGTGAATCCTGTGCAGGAAATTATACTGAGGCTGTTCTTTTGCAGTTTCCTGTCTTGTCATGTGTGTTTCTGAGAACTGAAAGGCAGCTCTGATTGTACTGGTTTCTTTGGAGGTATCCTCTGAATTTGGTCAGGACTGGAAGAGCAGCTGATGGCCACACCAGGCAGAACTCCTGTGAAGTGAATATGAAAGGACAGAACTGAAAGATTCAGCATGAGGCAAAGGCAGTGTTTGTAAAGGACATTTGGTTAAGAACATAAAGGAAAGAACTTTTTTCCGCCCCGTAGGTATTTAACTTGCAGTAAAAATCCTGTTACTTACCAACAAATGGCTGTTGCTTTGCAGCATGCTTTCCTTGGATCAAGTGTTTATTTCCCAATAACTCTTTTCCAGTACAAGACAGAACCTTCAGCACCAGAGAAATGCTGTTCTCTGAAGTGTGAAGGGAGCAATCAGTCACTGTTCCTGAGGCTGGAAGCTCTGTTGTGCTCCAGCTCAGTCCGATTTCAGCTGCCAGTAACTTCAGACTATATTAAGAGGACTTCTTTTGCTGGTTTTTCTGCTTTGCTCATTACCTGTGTTGTGCTGGAAGCCAGTCCAGCAGGGGCTGGTGGAAAATGGAAAGCTTCCTGCAGTGTTTTGCTGAGAAGGACACAGGGCTTCCTGTTGCTGCATCCTCCTTCAGTGCTGACTGTGGCCATCAGTGTAGTGGAAAGCTGCTCAGGTGGGCTAACTCACAGAGTCAGAGAATTGGACTTCAGTGGAAAAAACTCCATTTTGCCTTGAATTCCATCCCAGTATCATTATATGTAAGGAAATGTAGGCACGTTCTCCTCCCACTGTCATCCATTGTAGGTGGATTCTGAGGATGCATTTTCAAGTAATTAGAGTTCATTTAAATGTTCTTCAGTGAAGTGTGTCCTTCAAATTAAAACTAAAACGAAGCCCACTTTTTCACTTAGGAGTGTAGACGAATAAAATTACCTTTTTGTTGTGTTCTTCAGGATACTTGAGAAAAATTTCCAAAACCAGAAGCAGGACTATGAAAAGGAGATTGAATTGCTCAAGGGAGAAATTAAGATTCTGAAAGAAGAAAAAACTCAGCTACAGCAACAAATTCAGCAAGAAATTATCATTCAGGATGGCTTGAAAATGGAAGTAGGACAGCTTACAAAACAAGCACAGGTGAAGCATGACTCATTTCAGTTTGGAGTCTTTGCTAGATAAAGCAAGTGGAGAATGTGTGTGTTTTGTTTATAGATTACCTTCACTAATTTTTTTATCTCCTGTGCATTTTTAGAAGTTGTAGTTAATAAGCTGTATTTGATACATCACTATATTGCATTGTTTTCAGGGAGCAGACAATGCAAGGTATAGCTCACAGAAATCAGTGCGTGTTTGCAAGAGTAATTGTGCTTGAATATTTATAAATTGAAATATATAGGTCCTTTTTCCTTCCTTTTTCTAAGAAAGTATTCGTTTCTTGGGGATTTTTCATACATAAAAAAATGTAGTAGTTTATAAACTGAACCTTGAAATAGTGTAAAGTCACATTTTTTTCTCTGAGTCAATTCCACGGCACAAACATATATTTTTTTTCAGCTCATCACATTACTGTTCTGCTCTGATGCCTGAGAACCAGATGCTTCAAACACGACACGTTTTAAGTTTTTCGCCATATTAACTTGTTCTTAATCATAATTATGATCTAACAGATACTCAGCCCTTGTCATTCACTCCTTGTCTCAGTATATGACTTCTGTCTGATTCAGAAAATACCTGAGTTGCAAAAGGAAATCGAACTTCTTCAGACACAGAAGCTGGATGTTGAAAAGCAGGCCCACTCCCAGAAGCGGGAATTGAGGGGTAAGGAGAACTCACTGAGTGCAGCCTGGGCCAGGCCAGCCCAGACTGATCCCTTCACTGTCAGCTGTGACCAAACTGCGGTTCCTGCTCCCATCCCTTGGGGTTTCATTCCATTCATACCTGCACCTGCAGTTCACAAGGTGCTCACTGAATACTGAGAGCTGGGGTGCCCCTTTGAGGAAACTCTGATTTCAGACGTTCCTCCTTTGATTTTAGAACTAAATACTAATGGTTTAAACTTCACCTCGAAGTTAAACATCACTTATAGTTTAACAGCTATCTTCTTGTGACCCAAAAATGTATAAACAATACTTTATCTAGTTTTCATTCATCCTGTCCTTTGTCCTAGGTCCAATAATGTCAAATATGCTTAAATAACTTGCTGAGTTGGGTTCTCTTTGGAAAAATGTACTTAAGAGGCACTACTGTTGTGAACTTTGTGTGATGATAACGATGTCATAGAGCAAACCTGCATTTGCAGCATTTACTGCAGTAACCTAGCACCAGAGGATAAATCATCTGTACAGCTCTAGGAGTTGCCCAGATTCAGACCAGAAAGATGTAGCTTTGCATTGAAAGTCTGATGTGTTTAGAAAACAAACAGTATTGGTGGTACATCAGCCTCATGCTCCTACATGTCCCAAATTGTCCCTCGTTGTATTCTTGTGGTAAATCAGATATATTTACTGAGTACCAGGAAAGAACCTTGTAGATTTAGGAGGTGGTTGGTTTGATCTCTATAATGAAACATGCAGAGAAAATAATGAATTTTATAAACTTTGTGGGGTTTTTTGCAGAAAAGATGTCAGAAGTTACAAAGCAGCTTCTTGAAAGTTACGATTTTGAAGACGTAAGAAGCAGGTAATTTTGTTCTGAGGTCTCTTCAAAAAGGCTTAAGAAATGCATTGTGTTCACCTGCACACTAATGGCTCTGCCTTGTGTTCTAGACTCTCTACAGAGGATCTGGAACACTTAAATGAGGATGGAGAACTGTGGTTTGCTTACGAGGGCTTGAAAAAAGCCACAAGGTTAGTTCAGTTCTTGAGTGTTCCCATAACTCCGAGCTGTGATCTAGGAAGTAAATTGAAAGATGAGTGGGTAACTAATTTCACAGTGCAATACTGAACTTCTGTTAAGGAAATGAACAAACACTACTTTATATGATGGGCTGAGCAGTTTAAAATCAGTTGAATAAACTTCTGCCAAGCCAGTGAGATAAGTGTGCATGTGTCAGTCAGGGAAATGTGTTTCCTCTGAGATACCATGCATAACTTTCAACTCCTTTAATGCACAGGTGATGTGATGGAGTATCTCTGTGTTAATCACAGTACTTTGTTTTCACTTTGTATTAAATTTGACCCATTAAATCAAGGTCATTCTACATCTGCCATGTTCTTTCTCCCTTTTGTTTTAACAGAGTATTGGAAAGCCATTTCCAGTCTCAGAAAGAAATATATGAGAAGGAGATTGAGGGTTTGAACTTTAAAGTTGAACATCTTAGTCAAGATATTAATCATCTACAAAAATTATTCCGAGAGGAAAATGACATAAATGATGGCATTCGGCTGGAAGTTAGCAGGCTAACCTCAGAAAATCTGGTAAGGCCCAGGTGCAGAAGTGCAACCCAGGTGTGTTTGTGACACTCCAAATACTGTGGCCATGTCTTTGAAATCTCAAGGCTCAAACAAATGGGGTCACCTAAGGTGACACATCCCTAAGGCTCTTCCCCTGCCTGCTGGGGCAGCCTGTAAAGAGACAGCCACATTTATTGTCTGAGCATCCTGCTTGCTGGGGCAGCCTGTAAAGAGACAGCCACATTTATTGTCTGAGCATCCTGCTTGCTGGGGCAGCCTGTAAAGAGACAGCCACATTTATTGTCTGAGCATCCTGCTTGCTGGGGCAGCCTGTAAAGAGACAGCCACATTTATTGTCTGAGCATCCTGCTTGCTGGGGCAGCCTCACAGAGACTTTTTGCCTTTTCATTTGCATAAACCTGATTTGAGATTTTTCTCAAAAGTCTCCTCAGAGTTCTGAGGCTCTCCCCACCAGAGGGCAGCTGCACATTCCAAACCTACAGGCACGGCTGGAGAGCCTGGCAACTGGTGCTGGGCAAAACTGTGACACAAGGAGCTGATGTCGTTCCAGAAGACAGCATATGCCATATCATTTTTCTGAAAAATAATCGAAGAAATGCTTTCAAAACAGAGTAACAAAAATTGAAAATATAAGGAAAAGTTATTTATAATATTATTTTTTAAAAATTGTTTTATGACATATTGAGGGGTTTTTTTTCACTGTTAATTGAACTGGGGAAATTAAAGCCAGTAGTATAATTTCCTTTACACTAACACAGAACAATGGTAGTAGTGGGACAGTCCAACAGTTTGATTAGCTCAGTATTTCGTTTTTAAGAGTGGCCAGCAGCAGGTGCCTCCAGGAAGGTTAAACAAGTCAGGCAGGCAGGCAGCAGTGCCCCCAGAGCTTCCCTCTGGTTTGGGCTGTCGGAGCTGAGGGTCGTGGGCTGACTCAGGAACTGTTGCAGGGATTTGAAAGGAACGAGGGTGCTGAAATACACAATCTCCTTTTTCTCTAAAAGGTAATCCCAGATCTTAAGCAGCAAGTTGCTGAACTTGAAAATCAAAAATTAGATCTTGAAAACCGTCTTCAAGAGCAGACTGTAAAGTTGAAAGGTAAAGTACCACTGTGGTCCCCTGTCTCTCAGTTGTTTGAGATGAACGTGATGAATTCCCTGGAACTGAACTTTTAAAAGCTGAAGTAATATTCCATGGCAAGTTCATTGCCTTATTACCTACTTTTTATTAGTAAAATGAAAGAAAAGTGTTGTATAGTTTACATCTCTTCTTAAAGAGTAAGATACATGCAAATATCTGCGCTTTTTTTGCCTTTTTGAAGTCATTCAAAAAGGTCTGGAAGTCTCCTGATGTATTCAATAGGGCTCTGCTAGGAATATGTGGGATGGAATATGTCCTTTGGAAACAGTCATAAAAAGGAAAGATGATGTGGAACTTAAGGAACTCTGTGAGGTGGGCTTAAGAGAATGCTGCAAAACTCAGGGTGGGAGACGGGGAAAAGTTCTCAATTTAGGAAAGCACACTTTGCTGAGGATTTGGAGTCTCTCTAACTGCAGTGTCTTCCTAGGCAACTGATTTAAAATTCATGAGTAGTTTTACTGCCAACTGCAAGAAGTTAGTAGTATCAAAATTCTTGATCCCATGTAATTTTCTGTGTGGTTATGGAGTAGTCACATGTTTCTCTGATACATTATCCAGCAGGACGTTCAATCTCATTAGATGAAACAAAATTCTGAGTGTAAGAAAGATTTACTGAATACTAGTACTGAAGAGTAAATACCTTTGATTTTGTTGTTTCTGTTTTGTTTTGTGTTTTGTTTCTGTTTATTACTGGAAAAAATGGAAGAGATGTCAACCCGTCTGCATTATGAGCTAGAACGGGATAGGACACAAAGACGGTAATTTTTAAAATTTTTTTTTTCTTTTTTATTTAAGAAATGTAGTCACTATAAGCTGTGGTAACAGATCCACTTAAACTCTTAAAAGTATTACATTCTACTTCAGATTTGCCTCAGAGTTGTGTACAGTTAATAACTAATGGACAAGTATGATCTGACTGTACTTTCACAAAAGATTAAGAGACAAGACTTCTTATCTGTTTTTAGAACTACTGAGGCCCAGAATGAAGTAGATATAAAAGAAAAAGAGAGTCTGAAGGACACAACCCAAGGAACTGAGGGCCTGAGCAATGGTTTGATGCAAGATGAAGCCCAGGATGAAGTACAAAGCAAGATAAAGCAAGTGACAACTCGACTTGCTGTGGAAAACATGGTGAGGAAATGAAATTGTCATTAAGCAACTGTACCTGAAATGCAGGATAAAAAGAATGAAATAACGATTTCGTGGTGTGGATAGGATGTTTCTTCAATTAATTGAGGGAGAAAAGAAGATATGAAGGTGTTTCTTCCAGCAAATATAAGTAAAATCACATCATAGTGCACTTTAATCGTGGCAATAATATGGAGCAGGAGAAAACTTATTTTAATTGAAAAACTCACTGACTTCGATTATTACAGGATCTTGAAGAAAAACTAGACATGAAAGACAGAATAATAAAAAAATTAGAGGATCAGATCAAAACTCTGACCAAGACTATTGAAAAAGGTAAGACATTGTTGTGTGGTTTATTTTGCTTAATAGCTTTGAATGCTCAGTGTCTGTCTGAAGAAAAATGTATTTTTTAACAGGTGAAGTTTGGGGTGGGGTTAGAAATTTAAAACCTCAGAGAAATGTGCCAGGGGAATCATCAATACAAATTACATAAAAGTCCTTTCCTGGTTTGTTTGGTTTTTTCCCCAGCTAAATAATAGGCACAAAGGGGGCATGGACTATGTGATGAAGATGAAGGCAGAGGGATAAGGTCCTGCCAGCAGGAGTTAATACACACAAACTCTCTCCAATAGCAGAGTAATTCTTCACTAAAGGATACCCTTAAAAACATTGCAGAGGTGTCTAACGTGGAGGTGTATTGTTGCTGTTTATTTTTCTTATTCCTGCGAGTAATCCCACTGAATCCAGTGAAGCTATTCATGAATAATATAAATGTCACTTAACTCACAATGCTTGGAGCCATAAGCTAAGAACATGAGTGTGAACAGGGCCTGTACTCTCTTTATTGCAGAGAAAGCTGCTTTTCTCCCATAGTTTGTTCTAACATGACCATTAACCTGCAAGTAACGGTGCTTCTGTGTTTGACAGCTGAAGCCCACGTGCCAACTGTGCCCAAAGAGTACATTGGAATGATGGAGTACAAAAAAGAGGATGAAGAAAGGATCATTCAAAATCTGATCCTCGGTATTTTAGTAAAACGTGGAATTTTCTAAGTTACCAACAATATTCAGTAACAAAAACTACACAGGACCATATTTCATTTACATTCCAAGTTGTCTTTCCCCCGTTCTCTCAGCACCAGTACAATTTGGAGGCTCTGTATTGCTCTCTTTCCACTGCCAGACATTTCAAGTACAGAAAAGCTTTTTCTGTGTAAAAACTATTTCTCTGACTCTACATAATGGTGACTCTGTTATCTTTCTTACTCTTTATCCACCTCTAAAGCTATAAATCTCAAGAGCACACCAGGGACTTGAATTTGCTTTCTTCCTGGTCATCTACTAAGTCTGTAAGTCACTGTGTTTCTATCCATGTGTGATGGTTTCTCTCCTGCCTGTCCTTTCCATATCATCCCTTCACTGAAAGGAGGTGTACTTCATGTTTCTCTTGTAGAAGGGTTTTGTCCTTCATCTGAGCCACTTTACAATATCAGTCTTGCTGCCAAACCAGCTTTTTCTCATTAGCTTACAATTAAAGATAAGTTTGATGTACATTGTACCATTACCATTAAATTTTCTATGTACATTGGTACCATTATTAAATTAACAACACCTGCCTTTCCTCCTCACCTCCTTTAGCCTTGTGAGTTTATATTTTTGTTAACAAAGGTGTGTCCTTAAGCAGTGCTGGAATTTGGTGGGGCATCCAGAGGGTAGTTAAATGTAATTTGCTTTTTGAAGTTGTCCTGCCTGGCATAGCCCATGCTGGACCTTAGAATTTGCTCAATGCTCTCCTGCCCCTCAGAAGAATGCAATTAATACTCATATGTGTGCAGTACTGTTACAGAAGTTTTCAGAAACAAGCAGTTCACCAGAAAATCAGTTATCAAGTGACTGGTCACTGCAGAAAGGAAGCATGGTGTGTGTCTTTTTCAGAATGATACACTGAATAATTGAATTTTTATGTAATAAACCAGATGTCTCTCCTCTATGCAGGTTTAAAGCCACGTGGAGTTGTAGTGAATATGATACCTGGCCTTCCAGCTCACATCCTGTTCATGTGTGTGAGGTATGCAGATTACCTGAACGATGCTGACATGCTGAAGTCTTTCATGAATGTAACCATTGATGGTATCAAGCAGGTTGTGAAGGTAGGAGATTGTTTGACTGCACTATACTGGACTTTTTGATTTCTGACACAAGGTTTACAAGATGCATGCATGGGGAATCCAACACCTCCATCTGCTGATAGTTCTGTAAGAGAATGATAATCACTAGTGACACTCTTTGAGGTTTGTAGTAGCATCCCTGTAAAGTCTCCAGGTGAGGCTCTGCTGTGCTGAGCACTGAATCCACAGAATGCACTAACATAAATTATTTTTATCTGAAGATCTTGTTGACAGGATCATTTCAAGTATTTTACATTTTACAATGAGTAGCTAATTAGGTGAAGAGCACCTGTGCTTCTAACACTAGTAGAAGTCAGAGGGGCAGAAATGAAGGTTTCTGTGTCTGGCAGCAGGCAGGTAGTGGAATCTGAAGAGGTTTTTGTGCTGCTTGGCTGCTGGTGTAATTCAGTGTGTCATCTGGTGCTGCAGCACTAGAACCCAAACAATTACAGTCTAATTGCCAGCCAGGGTACAAAACTAAATCATAAACAGAAATTGCTGTGCTGTATACATAAATTCAGCTCTGTGAATGTTTTCTTATGGATTTATAATGGAATGAAACACCAGACACAGGCAGGAAGCACAGGCAGGAATGGACTGTGGTTTATGCAGTTGGACATACTGTACAGAGAATGCCTATAGTTTGTACACAAACAAATCTACAGCACAGTTTATCCATTAGAGAAGCTTGTGTTTAGTTAGAATTGTGTTTATATGTAGTTCAGTTTCATTTGTGAATGCAGGTGTTGTTCACACTTCTTTGCAGGAAGCCTTCCAGAACACTGCATATCCATAGGAATTGTAAAACTGTTTGTTCAGGCTTATTATTTATCCTGTCTGTCATGTAAGAACACTTAAGCAGTATTTACCAAACAAAAGAGGGATCTGTGCTGTGTATTAGCCTGAAAACACAGCAGGATTTGTTCAGGCAGCACCTTAGAGATGCTCTGAGCTCCTTGTGCTATAGACAGGCTCTGTTCTACCAATGCTGTAATGGTCTTAACTCTAATTACTGAGCTGACCTCATGAGACAATACCATAGTAAGTCTGATTTACTTGCCACTTTCAGGAACATTCAGAAGACTTTGAGATGCTGTCCTTTTGGCTTTCCAATACATATCATTTTCTTAACTGTTTGAAGCAGTACAGTGGGGAAGAGGTAGGACTGATTTCATAAAATATTTTCATTACTTTTGACAGATCTTAATTGGAATTTAAAATAGCATTAATTAATAACCATTCACCAGCTCACCAGTGTTCCTTACAGGTATTTACATATTCACGTTGCTCTGCAGTGCTATTATTATGTGTCTTATACAAAAATAAGACATTATAGAACTAACGGATCAAGGGAAATGAAGGAAACGTCAAAGTGCTAAAGTAGCTTAAAGACAGGACATGGAAACTGCTACTTAATTTGAATTATTCCACATGAGTTTAATTTGAGCTGAACTTCAGCTATCCAGCTGTGTGTATGTATAAAACAGCTTTACTATTTTATAATTAGAACCATTCAAATACCTACTGCTACCAAAACAGAAGAAAACCTCGGGAAAGGAGCAAAACAATAAAATGTTCAGCTTTTTCCCTTATTTCACTTTCTTGTTTAAGCTAAATCTCATCCTGAGATTCAGAGTTCTTTTAATTCTTTTCATTTGGAAACTCTTACACATTTTTCATGAGGTTTCCTGGACTGAGGTGGCCTGAAGCAGGGTTAGAGACGCTCCCTCTCGTGGCCACACCGGGGCTGCCTGGAACCCAAACCATTGAACTTCGTTACCAACGCTCTGTAATTGGGGTTGCAGCACTCGGGAAAGCTCTGGATCCAGAATTTACTTTTAATCTAGATTCTAGTGAGTATTCAGCACCTCACACAGGTTAAGATTTGGAGTAGACTTTAGAAGTCTGAACTTTGCTAATGAAAAGTCCAAAAATAATATCCCTTTGCAACAATACAGTGTACATTTTTTTGTTTGCCATCATAGTTGAAACAACTACTTTGATGGCTTTTTTTTTTCTTTTTTCTNAGAGAAGAGAACAGGGAGAGTTTGCTTTCTGTTTAAGAGATCTAGGAATTGCTCCAAAGTTCATTGACATCTATGCATGTCTTTCCTTTGGCTTTGAGAGCAGAGCAAACGTCAGCATAAACTGGAAAATTAAGTACAGGAAGCATCCACTGAAATTAGCTGTAGCTTTGGCTCCTTCTGAGACACTGTTCAGCCAGAGATGGAATGAGTAACTCCAAAACATTGCAGCAACAACTTACAATGATCATGTTATGTGGTTTCTAATTATATTTGCAACTCACTCATAGGAATTCACGAAGCTTAACACTCCACGTCAGAATAAGAACTGTCTGAAGCATTTTGATCTCTCAGAATACAGACAGATTCTCAGCGATCTGGCCATTCGAATATATCACCAGTTCATTACTGTAATGGAGAACAACATTCAGCACATGATTGGTAAGACAACAGCAATCCCAGCAGACCCAAATGTAGCCTGTGGAGTGTGTGAATAAAGCTTACACAGGGAGGCAGAGGGTGGGACAGGCTCCTTTCTCCTGATACTTACACATAGGTGTTCCTGCATGTGTGTTTTTGTCCATAGAAATTTCACTGAATGGTATATTCCCAGACTTCTTCCTCAGAACTTCCTAGTACGGGAAAATGCTCTGAACCTAAGCAACATCATACAAAACCAAAAAGCTTTTTGTGTGCTCCAGAAGCCTTTGTCAGTGTCTTATTTTTCTTGTATCATTTAACTTCTAAACTATCCCAGAAGTAGGTTTTGTTCAATAACTAATGTAACTGAAAGGAGCCTCAGGAATTTTGATTTTATCAGTTATTTTCTGTTGTATTTCAGTACCAGGCATGCTGGAATATGAAAGTCTTCAAGGAATTTCTGGCTTGAAACCTACGGGGTTCCGTAAACGTTCTTCTAGCATAGATGACACGGATACCTACACAATGACCTCTATCCTGCAGCAGCTCAGCTATTTTTATAGCACTATGTGTCAGAATGGCTTGGACTCTGAGCTCCTAAAGCAGGCAGTGAAGCAGCTTTTCTTTCTGATTGGAGCTGTCACCCTCAATAGTCTCTTCCTCCGCAAGGACATGTGCTCCTGTAGAAAAGGGATGCAGATAAGGTAAAGCCAGTGAAGTTCCAACAAGCTCAAGAAAGAATTTTTAACACTTGTATGTAATGTCCTTTATCTCTGAGTCACTGGATATTCTGTGGCTGTTCTGCTGGAGGTAGCCAATTGTTTTTACTTCTTTTGGAAAAGTAAATATTTGTATTACGGGCTGAGCTTTCTCAACATGACAATTACAAATCGTTCTTTTCATGGAAACACTAGTGGAGGAAAAGGCAGAGAAAGTTACAGCCTGAAGTTTAAAGTCAGACATGGTTAGGATTCTTTCCATGCTAGCTCATCCGTGATGTGACCAACAGTATTTTTAATTCTTTCTTACTGTAGTAAACAGGTGCAGTGTCTCAGGGCTGGCAGAGATACAGAAGCTGACTTGCATGTTTCAGGCTCTGTGACGAGAAAGGCACTGAGACAGAGCCTTGGAGGGTGTAGATTGAGTATCCTCTTTCCTGCTGCAAGCATCCAGGAAACATGCTCCTAGCTGCTTTGCAGACGAAACAGTGCATTTGTTTTCCAGCAGTCAGCCTGCAGACTCAGGTGAAGGAGAATCAGTAACATCTTGGCCTGTCTGGGAACATTATTAGAATAAAGCTGGTCATCAGTTATAACTTAAAATGTATTAATTTGAGCACTACATTAGAGGAGTATTTCTTCTTTAGCAGTCTTCAAAGTAACTTGCTTGTCAGGGGGAACCTGACATTTCTGCTCTTTGTTCGTGGTTTAACCCAGATGTAATATCAGCTACTTGGAAGAATGGCTTAAGGACAAGAATCTTCAAAGCAGCAATGCCAAAGAAACTTTGGAGCCCCTGTCTCAAGCAGCCTGGCTCCTTCAGGTTAAAAAGATCACAGATGATGATGCCAAGGAAATATGTGAACACTGCACATCTCTTTCTACTGTGCAGGTAATGAACCATCTGTTTTCTTCTGGCAGCACTGATTGCAGAATCTTAGCTATCTAAAATAATTTGTTGCAAAAAGCCATTGGACTGTCATTTCATAAAAGTAGCATTCCTCAGCATTCCACATCATCACTTGCTAAATTGAAATTTTAACTCCTTATTCCTGATTGTTTTGAGCATTTTAACTGCTCCCATGGTGAATGCTTCCCCGCTTTGTTGTATCCCACATTTTTGCTCTACAATGTTTTTTTTTTAAGCATGTCACAGGGGTTTTTATTGTTTCCCTTAATCAATTCAGCTTTTCCTACATCTCCTTGATCCTGCTGACACCTCTGGAAATGAGTCATAGCAATCATCATACGTGTAACAACTCAGTAGGTGACAAGTCAAAATTCTCTCTTTACTGTAAAGTGGTTTACTGAAACTTTAATTAAATATCAGTAAGAATGTCATAATAATACTTTCTTCTTTTTGTCTTCTCCCTTTTTATGACACACTAAAATAGTCTTTTGTAATTTGAGCAGATAGTTAAGATCCTGAACTCATACACTCCGATAGACGACTTTGAGAAAAGAGTGACTCCATCATTTGTTCGGAAAGTCCAGGTAAGAGCTGCAACTGCTGCTTCCAATATTCAGCTTGCAGGATACTTCATCCACGTGAGTTCTGATGCTTTATAGTTGTACTTGGCATTTACATCCTATTATTACTAAGTTGCTCATCTTCTAGACACTTGAAAGTGATGCAAACAAATCTGCTTCACATCATGTAAAAGCAAGATTTGCAATGGGGAGGAAACAACATTCTGGTTTTGCTTTGATTCTGAATTCAGTGTTCTCACGCTCTTTCTGTTCTGATTTCAGGCTATGCTGAACAACCGTGAGGACATTCCACAGCTGATGCTTGATACCAAGCATCTCTTTCAAGTGACGTTTCCTTTCACCCCCTCTCCACATGCCTTGGAACTGATACAAGTCCCCAGCAGCTTCAAACTTGGCTTTCTCACAAGGGTTTAACAAAACTAGTGCAGTGGTATTTCCTCAGAGGCTCTATAAAGACAGCAGACTTTCATGGTTCATTTCACCAGCTGGTGGATAGTATGGCAGGGTGCAGCGAATTAAGCTGTTAAAAACTTGTTCTTCGGTCAAGACTTGAACAGTAGGAGTAATTTTGACTTATTTCCTTCTCCCTTTTCTCACTCTTCTTCCTTCATTTCAGTCCTACAAGGATAACTTTATATCATCACCTGGACACAAAGATTGCCATACAGTTTTTAGTCCAAAGCTGGGGAGAAAAGCGTTTATCTGACAAGTTTGCATTGCTGCCGTGGGGAAGACTGCCACGTGATACGTGTTACTGCTTCAGTTTCCCTTGCCTTCACTTCTGTAATGAGAGGGGTTTTTTCTTCCCAAGGCAGCTCTGTTCTTTGCCTTGATATGCTGGATCTGTTTGAGACTGGCTGTCACCGTTCTGTGAACAGGGGAACTGGGATCACTCAGAGAGTGGCTGCTGCTACAAGCCCACGTTGTTTTTTAGGCAGGCTGGCTTGGCTCTCTGAGTGCTTGCATTGCAGCTCAGGCACTCTGCGGGGCCCTGTGCCCAGAGCAAGGACTCAGGTGCTCTTCTTGGAGACAGGTTTCATTTTTGTTCTCTGCAGTGACAAGTTTGGATTCAATATCAGTTATGGTAATAGAAAACTCAGATATAAAATTCATGTTATGATCCAGGTTTGAACTACAAGCTCGGTTCTCTAAGAGACAGGGGTCGTGTCCTGGTTTGGTTCCATCTGCAGTGCAGTGTATTCAGAATATACCCTGAGTGTGCACACATCACCTTTCTGCCTTTCTTGTTTTGCTGGTTTCCCTCCTCCACTCCAGAGGCTGAACAGGAGCAGATGCAGTGGCTGTGGTCTGGTGTTACTGATAAACCCAGCTTAATTCCTTACATTTCACCTTTACTTACTTAATTTCAGTTGCAGGATCCTTAAATGCAGAAATGGTCTCCTTTTTGCTTTGTTCAGCCTTCTCCCTGTGGTCAGGGAGTAAAACAATAACTTTATTTAGTTCTGGACCCTGTCAGAACAACAGGGGAAACAGCATTCCCCTCACCACAATGATGACTGTCCTTAGAAATTCCTCAGTAAATAATGCTGGGTTTCTAGCTACTCTATTAGTCATGGTTACTAAAATCAAGTACTAAAGCTCTGAAATAGTTAAAGGGTTATGATGAATTAATTTAAGGAACAGTTTATTTGATTTTTTTTATTACTACAGTGTTAGTACTTCTTGTTTAATTTCACAAACAATCTGTAAGTATAAAGAGGGAATCATTCTTGCTGTTTGGTGTTCGTGGTGCTTACTATGTACAGTGTCATATTCCTCATGATATCCACAGAGACATATTCAAAGTATATGAAGGAAAAATTTTGTGTTTTGTTCAATAACAATAAAAGATGTACAGAAGATCACACGTGTAGGTAGACTAGTATTCTAACGTGTTAAATAAAGTAGCTTTTAAATCAATTTGTAGTTCTTTGTGTGATGCAATAGTTATATTTTCAGTTTGGAATTGTTTGAAGGAAGTTCCTGGGAACTATGTGAACATTAGTGAGTACTGTCAGTCTTGTACTGCACCACAGACATTTATTTAATTCAGTTGCTTTGCTGTAACACTGTGTACCTTCCTGTCAGCATTGTGTGCTGTCCTTGGCTCCTCGTGAATTTCTGGAAATAGTTTGATGCAAGGAGCTTTTGTTGCTGCAAGGTGTGCACAGCCTTTTTCTGCAGCTCCTGGAGCCGTGTCTGTTACCTGGGCACAGAGGAAATCACAGCCCACCCCTGCATCCACGCCACCCAGGCGCACGGCTCGTGTGTTGTTACGGCAAAAATCGGTGATCAAGGACAACTCTTCTGACAATTTGATGCTTTGTTGCTTTGAGAGGTTTGTGTGCAGTGTGCTGTTAATGCTGTGTGTGCAAACAACAAGGTTTATTTTTAAAACAAAGTTAGAAATTATCAGGTTTGCCGCATGCTCTCAGAAACTCACCTTGCCTTTGCCGACATTAACGCCTTCAGCCAGAATTTAAGGGCAAAGTTCTTTTTGTTCTCTGTTACTCTGCTGATTGTAAGGAGCAGTTTTAGTGAAGGCAGACACAGGAAGGAGGCATTACTGAGGTTAACTTTCCTAGAATGATGCTAAAGGAGAAAGCTGTTCCATTCAAATGGGAGAATGTGGAATGGTGATCCTTACTGTCGTGGGAAAGCACTGAAATGGTTTTTGGAGAGATCTGTAAGATGTTTTTGGCATCTTTGGATGTGCTTAGGCATGTGACTCCTGCAGTTTCTGGGAACAGAGCTCAGGTGTCCGTTCAGTCCTGCACTCCCATAATATTCCAATATAAAAAGACTGCTTAAGGACTGGTTACTTCTACCCAAGTTTCTGCTGGGCTGAGACTTAATTCTATTTTTTTTCCCTCATTTTATCCCCGATCCTCTTGACTACCAAATGCAAACATCTAATGGCATGATTTCAGTGACTTCCAGAGTCTTCTCTGTAGATGTGACCTTCAGCACTTTTTAAATTTTTTAGACATGTTTTCATGAATTTCTCAAAAATTTTTTCAAAGATAGCAAGAAAAAACAGCAATTTTTAATCCTATTGATTTGAAATTTATTGTCTTAGAACAGGAGAATCATAAAAGTATAACCAAGGAAGAAGCAACTTGAACAGTAATCAGTTTGTTTGACTTGTAAATTTTTTTTAAGAACATGAGATAAACTTAACATTGACAGTGCTATTTGTCAGAATGCCAAGTTGATATTTTGAAAAATCAGTTGTCAGTCACCTCCCCAGTATATTTCAACTTTAATATTTGTTAACAAGCAAATATTTGTTTATAAACAAACCATAAAAAAACCTGCTGTGTGGAAGAGAAAGGTAAGTTCCGGTTTGCCTAATAGTTTCTGGTTTTTTTTCTATATTCTAAAAGAGGGCAGTTAAAATCAAGTCTTTGTCCTCAGTAATCATCAGTATGTAACTGATCTGGGGTGATGCAACTGGAGAGGCTGAGCTTTAAATACCTTTAAGTAGAATTAATAGGAAGGTTAGCAGCTGCACAGGGCTTATTTAGTCATCTTGAGAATCTCCAGGTTCTTGCTCTCTGGAAAGGTGGGTAATTCTTTTTTATTTATCAACAAGATTCATTGCACAGAATTTTTCTGTAATAACAGGCTTCCTAATGATTCACCATGCTACCATTTTTAAATTTCTAGTGTAACTTTAAAAACCTAGTAAGGTTAAAATTTCAGGCTACAGTGCTAGGACTTGTAATGGTTTTAGACCTTTATGCTTTAAATATCTTTATAAAATTGTCATAGTGATGGATTAGTATACTATCTCAGGTGTAATACTTTTTTTAATTATTCAGAAGTTCTGATGGCTTCTCTTGTAGCAGAATTTTGTAATGTGTCATCATCTCATCTGAAGTAAAATCCTGACAGCAGGTATGATTCCCCGTACGCTGCTCCAGCGAGTTCTCATACTTTATCAAAGATTAATTCTGCCCAGAGTATTTACTCCAAACCTAATAGATCCTTGTCAGGAGTGTCTAGAGCTAGCGATGATATTTTGTTCAGATAAGCTCAGTGGTTCCTCAGGGAAGCACTAATTGGGAGAACCTTGGAGTAACAGCTTACTCAGCTGAGAATGTCCCGTTTAGGGGTCTGGGAGAGCTGAGCCCAGGGACTGCAGTCACTGCACAGCACTGAGCAACACCTGCACAGAGAGGCTCCCTGGCAAGGGGGGCAGATTGTGGTCCTGGGTTCACATCTGCAAAAGAACACATTAAAAGCTTCAGGCCACGCTTGCTGCTTTTCATCAGATGGAATGTAAACCTCCTCGACTGCGGGGAGCTGACTGAAAGCTCCGTGCAAATTTTAGATTATTATGCTGCAGTTCATTCCAGGACAGATTTCTTCCCACGTGTTTTGGGATGAAGTCATTCATGCATCCCCTGGAGACAACAGCAAAACTTCTACTGACTTAAGAGTGGGCAGGATTTCTGGGTTTATTATCTCACTTTTCAAATAATCCACTGAAATACGTAAGAATAAACAGCAGAATGGAGACAGGTACACAGAGTAAAGTTTGGTTTGATTTTTGTATAATGTCCAGCCAGAAAAATTCTAGACTCTTCAGAGGTCATTGAATTTCTTCTGCTCTATTTAAATCTCTCTTGCAATAACTATGTCTGATTGTTTACCATAAATTCATTATTTATGTGCAAGTCTAAATAATGTTTAAAACTTCCATTTTTAGAAGAGGTGAAAGATCCTGTTTTCCCTATGAGAAATGTACAGAGAAAAATGACACTGCAGTATTATTCTCATTTGTTTGTCTGACTCTCAAGTAGTTTTTAATACTCTGTTGGTGATAGTGCTTTGATCATAGAGATGCCTGGCTTGAGAACAAAAGTGGATTTGTAATGACCCAGCTGTCAGTGTGCTTGAAGCATCAATTTCTGCTCAAGCAGCATGTTGTTCCTGATGTTCTGTAGCTGCTGCTGACCAAATCCTAGGTCATCTTTCCAGCTTTAAAAATAATGCATAATAGTGACATTATTTTATAATGCAGTGGAAAAACAAAATGTATTGATCATTTTTACAACAAATTGTATTGAAGGTTTCTCAGAAGTCCATCTGTCGCTGTGGATTTCTGGTTATTGTCTGCTGACAGTGGCTAAGTACAAATTAAAGGTACTTTCCCACATGTAGTGAATCCATATACACAGCACATATTATAATGGTATGTGTATTTATATGGTTTGCTTTACGTTTTTCCTCATAATGAAAGACACTGCAGAGCATGTGACTGTCTTGTATATAGTGACAGTTCATCCAGCTCCAGAGATTAGTCACAGAGAGAGATTATCCAGCCTACAGATGTCTATCTCCAGCCTAGGCTGCCTTAGCTGGCCCAGCAGTGCTGGGAAGCTTTGTGCTGGACTGAACACGCTCTTTGCTGCTGCTTCTCTTTCAGCTCTCGTGAACCAGCGAGATGGACCAGACCTTTTTAGCAATCGTATTTGGTCCCTGCGACAAGTGCTCCAAGGACAAGCCCCTCAGGCCTGTTTCTGTCAAATCAGAGCAACGCAGCTACTGCTCGCTGTGTGTGGATATGGTAGGTCACTGACTCCACCAGCCCAGCGGGGACAGACTGCCAAAAACGGGGTGCAATCTGTCCGTGGGCTCCTAAGCTGGGTTTTTCTGGACAGCAAATAAGCATTGCATAGGCCCACAGACTGCCAAACACACACCTCTGCAGACACCTGGTGTTTCCACAAACCTACAGGAGACCTGGCCCCAGGGCTCAAGGATAGTTTTTATGATTCTTGCTTGGAAAATGGCTGCGAGCTTTTTACCCTGGGGTACCACATCTGATGTGCAAATGTTATGTGCCCATCTAAACTCTTCGAGATCCATGTGTGCTCTGCTTGGCCTATGATCTTGAGTGTTTCCCATTTGCCTTTAAAAGAACTTAAAAAAAAAGATTAAATCATCACAATAAACTAATTCACTAGAGACTGGGGATATGACATTCACCCAGTCTGTCTCAGACACCAGTGAAATGCTGTCAGAGCTCCTTTGTGCCTACATATCCCACTGTGACCAGGTTGTCTCCTGTGCTATGTGCACTACTTGGGTGGGAGCTGGAAGTTGCTACAATGAGGATAAGGTGGGGAAAAGCTGTAGAGCAGTGGAATGTCTTCTGTTGGAGGCTTTCTAATCTCCAGCAATTACTGGTGAGGTGATATCCCACTCTCCTGGTAGGGAGCACTGTTCTAGAGACACCACAGTGGGGTTTTCTTGGGTGAAATACACAGCTAAGGTCATGAACCTATGTGGCTATTGAAGAATTCCTTTTGTAAACTTAAGAATTTTGCTGTCCAGCTTGCAGTAGTTTTATTTTATCTTCCTAAACCATTGTGCATTATCAGTTGGAGAAGACATCCATCCCTGTTTCCTCCCCAGAAGTGTTCTCTACCGTAACTGAGTAGGGTCCAACAGTTTGTTGTATTTGAGTGTCAGATGAAATGATGTCTAAAAGGCTTAGCAAGCTGTGTTTACATGACACTGCTGTACAGGCAGATGAGAGCACTGATTTGGTGGTGTAGGTGGTACATGTGTACAGTTTACTGGCTGACACAGCACATTCTCATGCCTTACTTTGTTTAGGAGGAAATTTAGATGTAATGACTGCAAGACAAAAGACAGTCCCTTCCCAGTTTATTTGCTTCTCCTGACTTTGAAATTGTTGCTTTGTTCAGGTCCTTCTTGGCCAACAGCCTTCCTGGCTATTTATTCAGTAAATTTTTGCATGACTTGATAAATGCATGCTGGAATTGCAGGAAACTGGCTGTTTGTTATTTACAGTTCCTGCAACTTTCTCCCTGGTACTGGCCTTATGGATGTTAGACTCTTGGCATCTGGAACAGCTGGCAGGTGGAAGCAGACTGAGACTTCAGGAAGAATTGCATCAGTACCTAAAAGCCTGTTAGGCTTCCTGTTAGCACTGCAGTGGGAGCTGGGGCTTTCTGGTGGATCTGGCTTTAGCTTGCTTCATATTTTCTAAAAGATTTAAAAGCAAATACTCAGAACACAGAGAGCTCTTTGCACTGAAATACCCACGAGTAGGGAGATTCCATCCTTGACTTTTTAAATTGTTTTTTCAGAGCTGTGGGTGTGCTTTGGCTCATATCAAAATGCACAGTGGTGTTTGTGATGCACATGCATATTGTGGTGTCTAACTGGCTGATCTTTCTGCAGCTCTGCCCCTGCAACTCCTCGTTTCAGTCCAGCAGATGCGCACATGCATTTTCATCAGCCAGTCTTTGTGATTTCCCCAAAAACAACATATGTTGAGGGATAACAGAATTAGAAATTGCTGATTCCCAGTGTTTACATCATCCTACTTCAATTGTTTGCCTTTTAGACAAAATAATCTTCTTCCTCTAGGGTTTTGCCTGCTTTGGAGTTTGGTGCTAATCAGTAGCAACTCAATCAATGTTTGCTTGTTTAGTTTCACCACAAAACTATTAGTAAATTAGCTTACAATTTGAAAAGAGATCAGCTGGTGAATTAGTGAGAAAGAAAACTTATTTTAAAGGCCTAGCTTTTGAAGCAGGCAACAATTTGTTCTACACTGTTAGATCCTTCATTTTCCCCAGTGTCCTTACTACCAGAGCAGGACCAACCTGCTCCATGGATCCGTGGATCTTCCATGGATCCCCATCCCCCCCTCCCTGCAATCTGGTGTATTTGCCACGTGTGGCACTCCTTGATGGAGTACTAAGCTATCACCTAAATTAATTCAGCCCTGGCTCATTTTATTTAAGGCTCCCAATTGGCCTTGCTCTAACCTGTACTTTTACATGGTTAGCTAATGATGGCATGGACAGTTAAGCAGGAATCAGTCAGATGAACTAAATACTTTTTTTTAAAATTTTTTTTTATTCAACCAGTGAAATACACATTATGTATCACACACTTCTACAGCTCACTCTGTTCAGTAGAGGTTTCCCTGTCACCTCATGGCTCTGCTGACCCCATCATCTCAGGATTAGTATCATGTATCAGCCTGCACATGTATGGTTCCCAAAGACTCTCACCTGCTGTTCTTTGTAGACTTTTTAATCCCATTCCAGGAGGCAGTGAGACTGCTCACATCAGCAAGGCAAGAAACTGGATTTTTCACTGTTAGAACTATGCCAACTGTCTGACACAGAGGTGTTATCTATGCCAGTTCCTGAGAGCTGATGCATTCCTGTCAAGGCAAAGAAATTTCCTATGCCTTTTGTTGGATTTAACTTCTGGGCCTCTTCACACTTATCAGGTGTCAGAAATAAGGCATTTGTTACAGATTAGAATACTTCAAAAATGAAGTTTCTTCTTCAGAATCTTCCTCCGCTAGTCCCCCAGGACCCAGCTGCAGTATTGAGTTTAATGTGAGTAGGTTTAATTTTTCAGACCTGAAGATAACGCACGGGGAAAAGCTTTCTGTCACTTTCCTGCTAAAAGCTCTTTGGCTTTCTTGGGTTTTTTTTTCTGTTCTTTTGGTATCACTTAAAAAATACTCAATTTTTATTTCCTTGGCACAGTCTGTGCTGGAAGGCATTTCCAGCATGCTGATTACTCTGGGGAGGTTTGAAGGATGTTCCTTTATCTAGCAGCATGTGAACCCATAGCTTATACTGCCTACATTTGCTTTTGTGATTCTGAACGTAACTGGATCAATGAGCTCAGGGCTGCCTGCCTGGCCATCAGGCTGGTGGGGTGAGGTCACACCAGTGTCTGTAGACAGGAGAAGACTGGAAATACATCCATTCCAGTGAAGTAACCCAGCTTCTGCCTGCAGAGCCACTGACTAGAAGGGGCCTTGGGGGCATGACCAGACCAGGGCCCGAGTTCAGCTCCAGAGGGATGGGGAAGAGCTCAGAAGCTCTACCTGTGCATCCCAGCTGGACAGCAACACTGCTTCTAAGCCCAGTGTGGGAAGGGACTTTTATTTTCTCTGAGACCCACACTTGGTCCAGGATGTGCCCAGAGTCCAAACAACAGCTGCAAACAAGCATTTTCTTATCTCCCTTTCCAATCTTGGCACATCCCCAGGCTGAACAACAGCCACTGGATCGGCTATTTTCTGGCTAAGGGAGACAATGGGAGTCAATTTGCACAGAGTTACTCCTTGTAGATCAAGGACAATTCTGTAATGAGAAGGTGACATTTTCGAGGAACTCCCAGGGAACAAAAAGCTGTGTGTCACGGTTCTTTCTCTGGAAGCATCAGCTGCTCCTGTGCCCAGCACACATTCATATGAGCAGAACCCAAAAGCTGAGCCCCTGGGCTCACACCAAACCAAAGAGGAGAGCTATTTATTCCCTCTTTGGGATTTTGGAAACTGCTCTGTTTCAAGAGGTGGGAACGCCACAGACTCTTATGTGCATATCTGAGAGCAGGAGAAAGGGATAGCTTGTCTAAAGGAGAGACAAAAAAAAAAAAAAAAAAAAAGGAAAGAGACCCTGATAACATCACATTTAAAAGTTAGGAATTCAAAGCATAGTAGAGAGAAGAGTTTTCACCACTGCATCCATCCTGCTGGCACAGGAACTGGGCCAGAGACCTGTATAGCTGATTCTCCCAGTACCCCCTACCTATAGGTGTATCAGGGCCTAATGAAACTAAGATGAGACTTGGTAAGCCTGGACAAGATCTGTCTTCCCAATCTGATATTTTAAAATGCCGGTGGCTGGTTTTTTTCTTCTTTTCCCCACAGTGTGTGCAACTTGTACAAACAAGTTTGGGTGTGAAGCAGAAACAGCCATTGGCACATGTTTCTGGGGAAATGAAGCCTTTGGGCTGTGAAGAGGGCTTGGGATATGTGTAGGAGCAGGGCAGGAGCTGAGGCTGGTCCCAGCTGCCGGCCTGGAGACCACTGGGATGCCAGAGTGGACTGGGCAGGGGATGCTGGAGGGGCTGGACAGGGGATGCTGGAACGGGCAGGACGGGGGATGCTGCAGCGGGCAGGAGCNCCCTCCCGCTCTCATCCCCGCTCTCCCCGCTTCCTTTGCAAAGATGGCAACCGAGGGGCTGCACGAGAACGAGACCCTGGCGTCGCTGAAGAGCGAGGCCGAGAGCCTGAAGGGCAAGCTGGAGGAGGNCCCGCAGCATCCCGGGCACCGCGGCGCTCCGGGCCGGCGGGGAGGCCGGGTGGGCCGGGGACCCCGAGGTACCCTCGGTTCAGCCCGGGACGCGCCCGCAGCGTTTGGATGGAGCGTCAGGGGCCAGGGCGAACCCCTGCCATGTGGAATGCTGTTGGTGGGAGTTGGCTTTAACGAGGCCGGGATTTCACCCGGGGTGCGGAAGGGCTTGAAAAGGAGCCTTGTTTCCAAAAACAGCTCCTCTGCCCCCCTCCCGCCAGGGAAACAAGTCGCAGGGATGCAGTGCTGATTCAGAGACGCGGGGTGAGTCAGTGCTGGAGCTGTCAATGTGTAACTCACCGTTATCAGCTGCAGCTTCAGGATCCGGGGATAACCCAACAGAAATGCGATGGACAGACCTCAGCCCTGCCCTCCCCCTGTCCCCTTCCCCATTCAGGAAAAAGAAGCTAACCTCACATTTATAGAGCTTTTCAAATAGGTATCCACAAGCTTTGAGATAGGAAGAATCCTTTTATTATCACTATTTCATTTTATAATTACAATGATACATACTTTTTTTTAGAAAAACATATAAGTTACTGTTTCCCTCTGAAATCATGTAGCTCACTCTACTAGAAATATTACTGGGTCATTAAAACTTTTCTTTCATGTGTTTTGATGCCTTAAGCATTGGAGAGGAATCTGAGCCTGTATCCAGTGACTTAGTTTGTAGTGTTTTCTAAGAATGAGGGACTGACCAACACTTTTGTATTTCAGGTTGGGAAGGATTAAAATAAAATATATATATTCTGGAATAAATAGAGCATTTTCTTGTCTAAGTTAGACAATCATATATTATATGAATGTCCTGTTAATCAGAACTGGTAAACAGAGATGCCCTCATTACAGAAACACTACCATAAATCACCATATTCCCCCAGTATAATTTCTGTATCAGAAGTAGCAGGGCCTTTGTTTAACAGACCTCTTAAGCATATTCTTAAACCCGTTTTTGCTCACAAAGAGTTTTACCTATGACTGCAGTGATACTGTAACTGTGTGTGCCACTGACAGTCACAGGATATTCTTTGCCATATGTGAAATCTGTAAACTTCCATTGTAAAGCTGTGTTTGCATAGCCATGACAGCATTTCTAAGACAAAAGTGTTATGCTGCTGTAGAACAATGCTCCCTTATGATATTTATATCATTGATTCTGTATCAGAGCTTTTTTACTCTTAAATTATTCCCAAGTACTACTTCTGCAGAGTTTGTAAGTTTCAGAATAAGGCATCATTTCTGGGTTTTGCTTGCTTGGTTGGTTGGTTGGTTGGGCTGTTTTGTTTTTTTTTTCCCTAATCTAAAATTGCATCTTTTGCATTTTTTTGCTCAGATCATGACGTTCCCTCTGTGGTTCCCAAAACAAACAGCTGGCTGGAATAGGATTGCCCTTATTTGTTCAATTGGTTCTGAACAGCAGCTCTCAAAAATGTGGATAGAAAAAGGAAATGCCAGACATGCATTTGATTTGCAGTCTTATAATTTTAAAGAGTCAATTCAAGAGCTTAAAATTTTAGATGTAGATAAAAGTTTGTTCTGTTTGTGCAATCCATGAATTTTTAAGGCCAGGGAGACCAACACAGAAAAGATCAGAGACCCAGGAGCATCAGCATCAAGTCCACACCTCCTGTTCAGGCCAAACAGGCAGTTTTATCTGGACCTCTGTAAAACTACTCAGGCTATTTACTGGCTGTAGCTGATCTGCTTGTCTGAGTGCATGATTTTCGACTATCTTTGAACAATATTGGAGAATGCTTAAAAATAATTATCTGACTCTCAAACCTGTGCTAGGCGGGAGCAGGATTATTATGGCTGTGGTTGGAGATAAGCGTCCTCAGAGAATCAGAGAGGCTAAACCAGACAATTTCACAGAGTCTCAGCTGCGTTGACATAATGGAAACAGTTTGTCCATTGTCTGTGAAACATTTGTTTTTTCAGATATATTCTGGACACAAGCATCTTTCCAGCTGCCATAATAACCTCCTGTCCTGTGTTTTCGTGTCTTTTGATTGGATCATTTGGCAGGTTTCTATGGGCAATAGTGGGGGAAATGCATCTTTTCCTCAGTGGGTTTATATGGTACTTTCTCAGAAACTTGCCTCTGAGTAATGGACAAATCGTGAGGAATGGTGGACAACACTTGTCCCCTGGCTCAGGGAGGCTGCTTGAGCAGAGATGTCAGGTGAGAGCATTATTCTGGCACAGCCTGGGGGGTGTGGTGGCTTTGAAAAACAACTCTTGAAAAGGTAATCCACTAGAAATCAGTCTCTGCCTTGGGCAGAAATTGCTTCGCTGACCCTGTGCCAGGAAATGATCTCTAAGTTCAGGATGCCTGCTCTCTCACTGTCACAGCCCCTCCCAGCCCGTGAGCTTTCCTGCAGCCCCAGAAAAGTGATGAAGGGTGAAGTGGCGAGGCATCTCCAAAGCACCACCTGCCACGGGGGATGTGGAGCTCAGTCTCCAGCAGGGCAGTGAAAAGCTTGAGATTTCCTCCACCAGCTCATTAAAGCATCTCCATGAGCTTCTCAGTTTATTTCAGAAGCTTTGAGTCAGGCATTGCCCCCACAGCCAACAGCAGCTGGATCATCTTAGGTTTTTGTGAGGACAGCCACACAACACAGGAAGTGCTGGATCCTATCAGCTCTTCTCTAGACAGAGTAATTTGTAATTCTGGTGCCAGAGTCTGCAGCCTCAGGATCCCTACTCTGCTGTCAGACTTGCAGTAAGTCTCACTCTCCCTCTGTGTGAAGAGCTGCCCCTGGGTGCTGAGACACATCATGGCCCTGCTCAGCTCCACGCTGGAGAAGAGCAAAGAGGTTTCCTCAGATGACACTTTCTCCCAGACATTTACAGGTGACCCCAGCTTGAGGCATCAGGGTTATATGGGACACCTTTAGTTGTGTCAGCTGCATCAATTTCATGTCAAAGTCAGCTTGCACAAACAGAAATGTAAATTTGTTGGGTTTTTAAGAATATCAGCTGAAAGTACTGCTACTAAATGAGGTACAAAAGAACTGACCTCTCCACCAGAAGATGCTGCTCAGGAAGGTTGCTGGCCTGCCCTGTTTCCCTCTTTCGTAGAAGGGACATGCCACGAAGTCCTTGATGTCCGTAGTTATTGCTGGAAGGTTGGATAGTGCAGTCTAACAGCAAATGTCCATTTTCCTGCTCACTCAGAGCTGTGTCCTGGCCCTTGCTGCTCCTGGCCACCAGAAGGGATGGCACAGCAGTCACCAGTGCCAGTGGCCAGTACCTGCACCCCACTGCAGCACCACCACAGGGCTGAGAGCCAGCTGCAGCTGGGAGTCTCCCATCCAGAACAACTGTCTGGCCACCTTCAGCCTGAGGATTTCCCAGCAGGAGGGGACAAAGGGGTCATTGTTTTCCAGTTACACTTGGGTGGGATGGTCTGCAAGAGCTTCAGCTGCCTGATCCCTGGAATTCAAGCCCCGAGTCAATGCATCCCTGTGTTACTCTGGTGAATATGTTCGTATGCTGCCCACCTTGGTGTTAGCCACCTGCCAGCTCTGTAGCAGAGTTCATTGGCCTGCACCATGGACTCAGCCTTCATGGATTAATTCCTCCAAGGGCATTACTCATAAGCAGGTGTTTGCCAGGGCAGAGCTTTGATGCAGGGCTCTCTAACCATCAGCTGTTTGCAGTCCATCAGGTGGCAGAGCGTGTGGAGGCGCTGGGACAGTTTGTGATGAAGACCAGGAGGACCCTGAAGGGCCATGGAAACAAAGTTCTCTGTATGGACTGGTGCAAAGACAAGAGAAGAATTGTGAGCTCATCCCAGGTATGCTCTTGGGCAGATGTTTTTCAGAGGTGCTGTTGGGCACTATACAAATCTTGTGGTTGTGCTGTGTGCCATTCTTAGCAGATGATACCTGGGATTGTTGTAAGTGTTTTCAAGATGCCCTGAAACAAGCTCATTGGCAATGTATTTGTTCAGAGAGTGTAAATGTAACCTTTTAATCATTGGTACGCCTCTTGTAGCTAATACCTAAATATTTCTTGTCCAGTCATACACAGGTTTTCCCATATTCCCTGCTACGATAAAAAAATAGAACTCATGTGAGGCTACATTTATTTCCTTGTTCTTTACAGATGAAATATTGAGTAAAGTTTTCAGGTTGTGCGTTCAGAGAAAATCATCAGGAAAAGGGAAGTGAAGAAAGGTTGATTCTGTCAGAGATTTCTATGCACAGAAATTTCTTCTGCAGTCTGTATGATTGATATGACCTTGAAAGCCTCAAACATCCTGCCAAAATTACTGCATTTAGTTGGGCATTTTGAGAAACAGTCCTAACACCTGCTCAAGACCAGTCTCATGAGCTGGAGGAGGTAATGAGATAATTACTCTCGAGATCCCCTGGTTCGTCCTGAGCCCAGCACGGCAGTGAGTGAGCTCATTTGCACCTCACAGCTGTTCATTGACCTACATGAAATCTGTCAGGGGTCTCACTTGAGGGATAAAAATAGGCAATCTGCATTGCAAGCCACCTTCACTTACTGTGAGTTTTTACCATTCATGGTGATCTCAACAAAGAGAATAATTTTAAACATTTATTGTCACATTTTTTAAAGTGGTTAAAATGTTAGTGTGTAGATCAGAAAGATGAACAGACAGGTTGAAATGCATTTTTCACTCTATTTTAAGAACTGTATAAGTCCAGGTACAGGAGCAGTTGCTCAGTAATAAACATTTCACTTTCATGATACAGGGAAGATAAGAGTATTACGTGCATAAGGCAAAGCTGCTGTCACGAGTGTGGCTGGTGCACACCAAGTGATTGTGCTGCTCTCTGTCCAGGGTTCTGTGATGGCTGTTCAGCAGGTTGGATAATGGATAATGGAAGGTTCAGTAAGTGTAGTGACAAGTAAAGGGAAAACCAGGATCAGAGTGGAAAGGGAAGATGAATAAACAGTGCAATATCCATAAACAGTCACGTGAGGCAAGTGAGGGCTTAGAGGTGGCAGGTTCCTGAGGAGATGGCCCTGTCCATGGCATGTGCTGCAGGTGAAAGGAGTTCTCATGAAGCCATTAAGAGGGAAGGGAAAAAAACTGAAAAATAAATTGTTCTTCTGAGCAAACATGAGTCATCTCGGTGAGGAGGGGATACACTTTTCTTGTGGTAGATACAACAGCACTGCTGAGAAGGGTCTCCTTGATGCTTCACTGTGACCACTGTGCTGTTGTTAAGATGGAGACAAAAGGACATAACAGACTGGGGAAAGGAAATGAGCTGGAGTTTTCTCCAAACTGGGAAGCAGGCTTGCAGCCATGTCTCTGGAAGGCCTCAGTCTCTCTTCCTCTGTGCTTTCATTTAGGATGGGAAGGTGATCGTGTGGGATTCTTTCACTACCAACAAGGTAAGTGAAACTTCAGCAAAATCCTGTGCCCAGGGCAAATGACAGTGGGATGAGGTGAAGGGCTCACAGGTGTCACTGGAGGCAGTGGGATTATGGGATGAAATGCAGACTTCCACTTGCACCCCCAAAAAAAGGAGGCACGTCACCTCCCTTGAGCTGTTTCTGAGCAAAGTCCCTGTCAGGGCACTGGGGTTTGTCATGGTCTCCATGGGAGGCTCTGATCCAACCTCTTTGCTGACAAGGGAGGCAAAGCCCAGCCAGCAAAACAGGGCACCCCTGTACCAGGTGTTGTGTGTGATCACTGGGGATCCTTCAGCTGTGGTGTTCACTGTGAAGTGGTGCCACTGCTCCTCCAAGCCCTGCCTGGGCTGCCTCCTGGCACCCTGCGCCACAAAGGTGAGGAAAAACTACCTGTTTTTAACTCACTTTTACATGTGCAGCAGTGGGGACCTTTCACAGCACTGGACGACCCAAATAAAACATGCTCTGTGATCAATTTGGGGCTCACGAATAGGGTGGGAAGTGTCAGAGAAGGACTGGCCATCCTCCTGTGCTCTGCTGCATTCTGCAGTCAGCGTTGTGCCAGCCTCACCTGTGAGCTATGGCTGGGGGAATCATCCGTACCTTTCACTGGCCCTGAGGGTGTCCCACAGAAATACTGAACGTAGGCTCTGCAGTGTTTTCCCTGCACGGATCAGGGAAGCAGCGAGGTGCCAGCCTAAAGAGGTGCTGTGTTTCAGGAGCACGCGGTGACGATGCCGTGTACCTGGGTGATGGCGTGTGCCTACGCCCCATCCGGATGTGCCATTGCCTGTGGGTAAGTCCCCAGTTTCCACAGCTGCTCGCACAGAGAAGCTGGATTTGTTGCAGTGTCCTGGTGGCTTCAGAAGCTGACAGATAGAAGTTTGCATGCTGTGATTGTGGGTGGAAGCTCTACATTCAGTGCCTCTGATTCTATTTCCATAGTGGCTCGTACACATTATCTCCACTGACTTCAGTGCAGTAACATTTGTTGTGTAAGCATGGAAAATAATCCTCTTTCACCATTTATATCATGGGTTAGGAATTCTGCATGCATGCAACTTCCCTGTTCCAGTGTGGTTGTCTATGTTGGATATATCTTCTGAGGGAAAGAGCTTTTAATTGTGTTCTTACTTTGCACTCCTTTTTTTATGACATAGAGGTTCATCATTAATGACTACCAGTATGTGAATAGATCTTGCTAAGGTGGGATGGGGAGGAGTAACCCCTTGATAACCATCCTTGATAATCTGCAAGTTTTCTGAGTGCTCAGATTTGAAAAAGTGAGTTTATATAGGGGAAAAAACAAAGAGATGAAATGTTGACAAAACATCTTGAAAGAAGGGACTGGATGGATCAGACAGACAAAGCAAGCTTGGGGCGAGAGAAGGGAACAAAGGGAGACTTCAGTGTGCAGCTTGCAAATCTAGAAAGCAGCAGACTGAGACAGACAAGCAGACTCCACAATTGTGTGTGAAAGGAGTCTGGAAACCGTGTTTTTGACTAGAACCCGAAGCATGGCAATAAAGCTCTGTCTTTACACTTGTAGCAGAGACAGAGAGTGCACATATACATTGCACCTAATTCTGTATTTCTGTTGTGCTGCCAGTTAAGGGCCATGCACGTAATGTAAGGCACAGGACCAGCAACTGGTGGTGTGCCAGGACCCCAGGGACCAGGGCAGGACTGATCTACCACGGCTCTAGGAAAGGGTCAGATGTAAGTCCTGCCCTTTAGAAATGAGTCCTGGGTCTGACACATCTTAACTGGTACAGTTGTCCAGGAGGGGGACAGCAGCTACAGAGGTCTGGGCTTCTGTTGCCTTTTTTCCAAACTCTTCTAAAAGCTCTGTCTTCACACCCACTACTCGCTATACTGCCTTTTCTGTAGGAGCTAGGTCAGATTTGTTAAGGTAGGTGTATAATGATGCTTAAACACTGATCTTCGCAGTGACAGATGTCAGCAGAAAAATGGCAGTTTGGCTGTATGTGAAACATTAACCCTGAGGTGGCTGCTGTCACCTCCCCGTTTATACTTTCGTGAGGTTTCATTCAGTGCCATTTATAAACTCGATAAGGGTGAAAAATACTGAGGCGCAGCTGTTCAAGTTCTGTAAAGCAGCCAGGCTGGTGAGGCAGCTGGGGCTTCCCTGCACAGGGAGATCCCACACAGCACAATACAGGGAAGTCGGTACTTGTAAGGGTTTGGCAGCACAGCACTGACAGGTGGTTTCCTTCTTATCACCACTCGCCTTTTGTCGCTGCAGTTTTAACCAGTTCTCCTCTCTCTGTTACTGCTATTATTACTCTCTTCAGTGGCCTGGACAACAAGTGTTCTGTGTACCCTCTGACATTTGAGAAAAATGAAAATATGGCTGCAAAGAAGAAATCGGTTGCAATGCACACGAACTACTTGTCTGCCTGCAGCTTCACTAACTCAGACATGCAGGTAAATGTGTTCCCCACCCGCTGCTCACCATCACCTGACACGGGCTCCCTTGCTCCTGGGGCACCCAGGGCCATGTCCTGCCCCTGCAGGGGCTGCTGGAACACCCTCGCAGGGGGCAACGAAGGTGCTGCAAAAGCTGCTGTAAGGAAATGTTTGTCCCAGCCCATGGCCAGGCTGTCCCTGCAAAGGCCTGTGGCTTCTGCAGAGGGAGCTCGCTGGTACCTGTGTGTTCTCTGCTCCCCAGGTCTGTGCCAGTTTGTGCCTTTAGGAGCCCAGACTGCTGCAAATAGTTAAAACCACGGTTCAGCCAGGACTAGGCTGGGTGCTGTGCCAGCTGATGCTGACGGTGTTGTTTGCCTGCTTTGTCCCGGACATCTGGCCAACTTTGCTTTTGCTTTCATTCTTAGTATTTTTTATTTGTACCAAGTGATACATTTGAGCTTGAGGATGCCCCACAGGGCCATACCTGTTGTCTGTACATGCAGTGCTGTGTTCCCTCGAGGGAAAGGAGTGATGCTGTCCCCATCCCACAGGCAGTGGGGTGGAGCACAGAGGCCCACATTGGGAGGTGATGGCAAAGCCAGGAACTGAATGCAGATCTTCTGAGACCAAGCCAGCCTTCCTCTCTATTGAATATCTCAAAGATCTCTTTCTCTAGGAACACAGAAGATGATGAAAGGAGCCAGGATAATCCCCTTGTCCTCTCTGGTTTCTGAATTTAATTAAAGCTCTTCTCAGTGCAGCTCTGCAGCAAAATAAGTGGCAGAATGGAGCATTTTCATAGCTCTCGATGTCAATAGAGCTGCTGGAAAGGGAATACCATGTCCCCTTCTTCCAGATATTTGGAGCTCTTCTGAAGGAAATATCAGCTCTCATTGCTTCTATTTCGGGACATGTGAAGCCAAGAGCATGTTGTTGTTTGTCGCTCTCTGGTTTCTGTAATGACTCCGAGGTGCTAATTTAAGTCCATTGCCATGGAAACAAGTGCTGGAGGTACCCAGCGCTCAGGCTTGCTTAGCCCTGACCTTCCCGTGCAGGAGCCGTGTGGAATTAGAGTAGTCTAAATTAAGTGGAATGTTTCTGATGAGATATGAACCCAGTTTTCTCTTTTCATGTCTACACCTATATGCATTGGGATTAAATCCTACGACAGGAAAAATAGCAATTTATTTTTCATAATAAAAAAGAAAGAAAAGTTGGGTCTTTTTTTTCCATATTAAATACAGCAAACTGCATTGATATTGAAGGTCATGTACTACTATTGTTAAATAATATCACAGCAGATTTAGGTGCTTTATATTCAGTGTGAATACAAAGAAATTTTTCTGAAGTCTTTAAAAAGAAGTTTTCTTGTGACTGCTAGGCTTGTAAGCGATCATTTATGGCACTGCATGTTATTATTCAAACAAATACAAGCAAAGGGGTTGGCCAAACTTCTCTTAGGACACTGTTATGTAGCAGATCCCAGAGAATCCCAGAGTTCTTTTCTTTTTTCATTTACATAAAGGCCTCAGGATTAAAACTATTCAGAACTAAAACTATTAAGTAGCTCTGAGGGTACACAGTACATTGTGCAGGAGCTTCTCCAGCTGTGTGCAGAGCAGCTCTGCTCTCCCAGGTTGCTTCAGGAGGGACGTGGTGCTATCCTGGAGCAGCTCGAGCATGAGGTGGAGGTGTCCCCCAGCCCAGTGTCCCCAGAGCTCCCACTGCCAGGTGCTGCCAGGGCTGCAGCTCTGCCCTGACTGCTGTCTTAAACTGCAGCTCAGGTTTCCCACAGAGGCGTGGGAGACTGGGTAGGAGTTTAGGGTTTAGTGTGCTCATGGGCTTCGGGCAGTGCAGGGGAAAGAGAGGAGGTCTGGGGGTGGCTCATCGTGGGTTAGAGTCACTCCCAGGCTGTGGGGGTGCTGGAAAAGGGGTGCCACCCTTGCTCCTCATCGTGTTCCACGCAGGCCCTGAGCTGCAGGGCTGGGTGACCCACGCACCTTGTTCTCAGTGCCCCAAACCAGCCTTGCTTGAGAGAGCCTCCCCTGCCTCAGTGAGCTGAGAGCCAGGGAGCCTCTCTTCCTAAATTAGGTATCTGCAGCTCTGCGGGGTGATAATGCTCCCCACGTGACAATGCTCCATGTCTATTAATAGCAACAGTTAATTGGGATCTCAAGTGTTTTGCAGAGGGCAGGCAGCCGTGCTCCCAGCGTGGCAGGGCAGAGGAGCAGGATGAATCCCATGATGGTGGAAGAAGTACAGGTGAGAGTGGCCCCTCTACTGTCACCACTGCTCCCAGCCCCGGTGCCTGTGCCCCTGTGAGCAGGGCTGTGTCCCTGCTGTCCCCTGCCCTGAGCAAGTGCTGCCTCTTGCCACCGGGTGCCAGGCAAGGGTCCCCATCCAGCGCTGCTCGAGCCCCTAGTGCTGCTAGCCTGAGTCTATTAGCAAGGATTGCCAATTCCCTCCTGGTCTTAGATCTTCAGAGTTGGTTTGGTTTGGTTTTCAATAGCAATACCTTGAAGTTGAGTCCATAACATTTCTCTTTAAGCATTAGCTGGAGCTCTGGATTGCCAACAGACCCTTCCCTTACACCTTTAGCTACTCCTATTCCCCTCATGTCTTTCTTACACAGTGTTACAAGAGCAAATCCTCAGAGCTGAAAGTCTTCATTCCTCAGCCAAGTACAAATATTCCCCAGAACAGGGAAGTTCATTGATCCAGGCTCCAAAGCTGGCCAGAAAGACAAGTCAGGACTTTCTTCTGCTATTATCATCTGAGAGCATTAGCATCTCTCTGCTGCAGGATTCAGAACAGTCTGTTCTTCAGCTTTGCAGACCTCTGTTTACAGGAAGAATCTGTCAAACGTGTTCAGTGTTTAACCTTTATGCAACTCTGTGAATGATTTCATGACTGTGATCATTTTCTTCTTGAAGAGAATTTTGTTTTTAACTTGTAACTACCCACTGGGATCACTTGAGTTTCCTCACCAGCCATGAGAAAAACCCATGTACAAAACTGAGAGCCCTCCTACGTTCACCCTTGCTTCCTTCCACACCAGTGCACAGGGACTCTTTCAACCTACAGAATTTGTGATTGCATAACAGTTTCGGGTGCCAAGGGGAAATTTTGAACAATTGAGCATCATCAGGATTTAGCCACAATAACAAGCTCTGATCACATGTGCTTTCTACAAGTACTGTAGCAGATGGGAAGCTGTGAGCTATGTTCACTCAGTGTATGTTCAAGCCCTTTCACACACAAATGGTTTTGGACAAGTGAGAGCTGATGGACTTATCAAACAACTGTCTAGACAGGCTTACTTCCCTTTCAGAAAACCCATGTCTTAAGCCAAATTAATTGGGTTTAACCTATTTCAAGCAGGAAAAAAAAAATTGGCGAGTTAAACAGGTACACTAAACTCCAGGAGTTCTTCCATTTACCTGGGTTGAATTCAAGCAGCCTAAATATGGATAGAGTGAAATACAGGGGCAGACAGGAATACCAGTATTGTTCTGCCTCCTTTTTAGAGAATATGAAAATACCAGCAGATCCTTACTGCTGTTGGTCCTGCAAACCCCACCGCACAGAAGGGACCATTATTGAAACACTGTGTGGGTATAGTGGTGTCCATACAGCTCTCCTTTCCACTCTACCTTTTTTCCTTAAAAATAAAACCCATAAACTGTACTTAGGTTCACACTGGGCTTATGGCTTTGATTTACTGCATAATATTTAATTAAATTAAAGCTGTCCTTTGGTGTGTGTGTAGGATGTCAGTTGTTTCTTTGTAACCTGAAGGTCATCTGCTGATCTTGTATTGTGACTCTTCTTCCCACATCCTATAGATCCTGACAGCAAGTGGGGATGGAACTTGTGCTCTGTGGGATGTTGAGAGCGGGCAACTTCTACAGAGTTTCCACGGTCATGGAGCTGATGTCCTGTGCCTGGACCTGGCCCCTTCTGAAACAGGAAATACATTTGTCTCTGGGGTAAGCAGGAGCTTCTTCTCATAATATCAAACTAAGGAACATGGAAGTGAAAAGGCAGCAAAGCAGGATGCTCACGATGTTATTGAGAGAGGGCTGGGGTATATGTTGGATGCCCCAGTGCAATCCACTCATTGCAAGCACATTTTCCAGGCTGGAGCAAATTAAACCCCTGACTGTGGGGTCAAACCCACCCAGCCAGTCTGACTGCAGTTCTGCTTACTTAGCAAGTTCCACCCCACATCAAAGCAATCCAGCTCGAGATCAAAACAACGCCTCTGCTGGGAAGGGGAAGGCTCAGAGTAAGAGTGAGTGGAGGAGTGAGTCCCTGTGGGTGGGAGCCTGGAACAGCAGAGGACTTCCCACACTTTGCTCCTTCCCCGTGCCCAGCTCTCTGGAGCCAGATGGGGTGTGACAGGCATCAGGTTGTGCTCAGGGCATCGAAGTGGGGCTGCAAATAATGTGGGTGCCACTATGTCCCTCAACTGCTCCCCAGAGTCAAGGGGCAGCTTGGACACTGGCTAACCCCTCGTGCAAGTTGGAGCAGGAGATGAGGTGTGGCCACATCTTCAGCTGTTGCCGAGTCCTCTGTGCCTTCCAGCAGCACCAGAGGCATTTAAAGCCCCTTCATCGGTCAAACACTGTCCACTCCCTGTCCTGGCCAGAGGAACACACAACCTCACTGGGGCTGCAGGACTGGACTGGTCTGGGAAAGTACCCAGGACATCTTCCAAATCATGTCCTGCTGCTGAGGGATCACTGTTCCCATGCAGCTGAGCCATTGGCACAGTGAGGTGGGTGGGATGGGGCTCAGCTCCTTTTCGAGGTGATCTTAGTCTTTCCCACATTAGAAAGTGAGGGTGCAGATGAGAGCTGGTGGGAGCCAAGGGGCAGTAAATTTGCTGAAGGTACCAGTAATTTTGTTGGTTTCTGAGCCCAACCAGCACTGGCCCAGGGCTGATCCTGTGTTTGATGATGGAAATGGCCCTTGTGCCAGAGGGTGCCAGCCATGGGTTAGGGGTGCTTGGAGTCATGGTCTTATCCCTATGCAATAAACCTGGACCTCTTCTGTTATGGCTCTTTTTATCAAATTTGGCTGGCCCATCAGGAGCAGAGTCCAGCACACTGGCCCAGTTTGCCTGCTGGTAGCACAGCTGCTCCCAAGCGTGACTGAAAGCTAATTCCATCCAAGTGCATTACTTCTCTCGGGTTTTCCTGTCGCTGAGCTTGCTTCCCAGAAAGGACAGGTTCATTCTCCCTGGGAACAGCTCAGCTTATTATAGGGCAAGGAATCGCAAGCAGCTCTGGTACTGCTAAGAGAATATGTCATACTCGTGTTGATATAGCAGCTTGGGCATGGCTGTGCTTACAGGCACTCGCTAAATTCATCACGTGGAAAACACCACTGCAGTGAAGACCTCTCTTACATCAGTGCAGGTACAGGCAGAACAGGATGAAGGTATGGTGGCATAGAGAGACTCCCCGAATACTGTTCCTCTGTAGGACAGTAACCTTGAGCTGGAATAAGCAGGGTCAACACATCAGCATGTAGGCTGGGTGCTGTACATTTAACCAGCTAACTGAAGATTCCAGCCCTCTGGCTGAGCTCAGGGCTGTGCCCCAGGCTGTTTTGCTCAGTGCCCTCTGAGCAAGGCTCCTCAGCTGAGCTGGATATCACTCAGGGGGCACATCTCTCCACAGGTGGTGGCTGGTTTCTCCTTCAAAACCTTAGGAGTCAAAGCACCAGCCTGTCAGATGGGTCTTGCCCCCAAACTCCCAGAGAGGTCATTAAGAACAGTGCACATGGAAGCAATATCAAGGGCTGGGCTTGGGCTATGGTGGGGCTTTAGAGGGAAGTATGCTGGGTCCAAAATATTTTCTATCCTGTTTGGTTTCCCTTGTGCAGAAACCACAAGCTGGTGCCAAGGAGTATTACCTCTTCTAAATAATGACATCTTTACTAAAAACACTAGGATTTAATTTTAACAACAGAATTTTTTTTAAAAAGAGAGAGAAATATGTGAATTGTGAAGAGACTGTTGATTTAATTAGCTATCATATTTGATTAAAATAAATAACGTGTGTGGCACGGTCTGGTGGGCAGGGTGCTCTGGCTCAGCAGAAGCAGCAGCCACCTGGCCTGCCCTGTGCTTTCCACACAGCCTCAGAGAGGCTGAGCCTGCCCACTGCCTGCTCCTCAGCAGGGGCAAGTTTGTTAAAATCTCCCATCACTCTTCAAAGCAAAGTCCATGTTCTTTTTCCTGTCACTACAACTGTGACAGCAGTAAGACACTGCAGCTGAGAGCTTGGCCCTACAGGTATGAGATGGTTCTTGCCCCAAGGACAGCGTAGACCACGTGAGCCAAGCCCCTTGCCCAAAGGATTCAGGGTGCTGAGCACTGAGTGTTAAATGATCTTTTCAAAGCACAGCTTGGAAGGGCAGGTTTGAGCTTGAGGATGAGATGAAGTGCTGCTATGCTGTTTTTCTCATCCCAGCCACACCATCAAGCATGTGGGTGCACAGCTCTGACAGGGTTTGACTCTGGTAGGAGGCTAGGCAAGAAACCCTCTGGATGCACTTATTTAATTTTCTCTTTCAGTGTATGAAAAGAATTAGTTATAAAACTTTAAATGCTCAGTGTTAGTTTTCCATATTGATCATGTTAAGTGGTCAGGGAACAGGTCAGTTGTGCAGCTCTGTGGCATGGTGGGGCTGCAGACAGAGGTAGGGCAGCAGCACCAGCAGAGCAGGGCTGTGAGTGCAGGGCAGCGTGGGGCTCCAGCCTTCATGAGCAACTCTGCTCCCACCTGCAACTGCACAGCTGAGGGTGCCACTGCAGCCAGTTCTGGGGCTGCTTGGCTGGTGAAATCCTCTCAGAGCTGTGATGTTCAGAGCCTTTGAATGTAGGGGGCTTGATGACAAATACCAGACACGTGAGAGGTGAATGTCACCATTTGCACAATTGCAGTGATTTTTTTGTTCCTTACTAGGGATGTGACAAGAAAGCCATGGTTTGGGACATGCGCTCTGGTCAGTGTGTCCAGTCATTTGAAACCCACGATTCAGATATCAACAGTGTCAGGTCAGTATGTTTCTGGGAGAGGACACATTTGCAGTGTTGAGCAATGTGCTGGTTCTATTTCTGAAGTCTGACCTCATGCAAGTAATGTAATGTGTTCTGGTCTTCTTTCCCTTGTGCACAGATATTATCCAAGTGGAGATGCTTTTGCCTCTGGTTCAGACGATGCCACGGTATGTTCATTCAGCAACCTAATCTAGGAAAATTCTGTTGCTTCCCAAGTCAGATTTTCCTAAAAGACTAGGTCACATCCACAGAGGACTTTTACTGACTAAATTTGGCCTGTGACACCAAATTTGCAGAAATAACAATCCTGTAAGATAAGATATTAAATACCATATATAATGTTATGGGGAAAATCATGTAAGTGGAGGTCACTTCTGCAAACTTCTCTCTAAGAGGTACTGCCCAAATACTCATTTCAGATTCTCTATGTCTGAGGTTTCATGACTAAAATTAGTTGTCTTACTGGAAGAGATTTTAGCTTCATATAGCTCTTGGTCACAGCATGGGAGGAACTAGCTGAAATGCTGCAGCTTGTGTCAGGAGAAGCAGCACGTCCCAGAAAGCAGAGGGGCCATGGGCTCAGGGCAGAGCAGGGCAGATGGGGGCAGCTGGCCTCTGCAGCCCCAGGGTGGCCTTGGCCACACACATCTCTGTCGGCCCTGACTCACTGCCAGCACTCTTCACTGCAGTGAGTCACTGCATCCAGGTCCTCCTGGATCACACAGGGGCTCTTCATGGACCTTGCTTGTCTGGGAGCAGTCTGCTAGGAGGGGCTCAGAATGCATTGACAGGTAAATTTGATCAGCACAAGGTATACAAAATGCCATTTAGCTCCTGGTGCCCTCTGCCCCAGTGATGGTCAGGGCTGATGGCACTCCCTGCAGCTGGTGTGTCCCAGGGGGGACCAGGCTCTGCCCCACCACAGCCCTGCAGGGACTGAGCTGTTCAGTGTAGCATGAGAGCAGATGATGGGGAGGCCCTGGCACCTTATTTCCTCTGTTTATTCAAACATCACACTGAGTCAGCTGAGAGCAAAGACTTTATCTAAAGTACTCTGCCCTCAGAGCATGTCCTGAGTCTGCTCCAAAGCTAGCTAAACTCGACAGAAACATTCCTTCTGTCTTCGTTGGATGTGGAGCCATTCCAAGGCCCTTCTGGAGAGAGCAACCCTGACTTTCTGTTTTAAAAACCACAATTAGAAGTTAATGCCTCCAGCCCTGTGGTGAGCCCAGAGGCTCTCTGCAAGTGAATGCAGTACTGTGAGCTCTTGAGATGCTGAGGGAATGTACAGAGAAATTGTCCACCATTAAATTCCGGTGAAAGCACTCTCTTTTAATGCCCAGTTATCACAGGTTCTTATTTATTTATTTGATGGGTTTTTTCTTTTTTAACTATTCTTGACACCCCTGACTCAAGCAGGAGAATGGGAAATTCCACCTCTGTACTTTTGACAGAGGTTTTGCCAGTTTCCATCTACCTCATTCTTTAAATGAAGAGGTTTGTTTTTGCAGTGTTACAGAGTGGTATCCTTGACCTGATTTATATACTTGGGGATTCTGAGGAACAGATAATCCTGACTGGAAGTAATCCGTAAAAGCGTGCTCAGATGACAGTGTTGTCATCTGCAGTGACCCCAACTCCCTGATGAAATTATTCATCTGTGTGGAGCACTGGGAGACCTGGACTGCACATACCTGGCAGCTCCCCCCTGCCCTGCGAATCAAACAGCCCCTTCTTTATGTGCAGACTTGAATACCAGTCACTTTTCAATAGGAAAGCGTTAATATTAGCAATCCCATCTGGCCAGTGTTTGCTTAAGCTTAACTTATTGAGGAGGGGTTTCAGCTGACATAGTTTCTAAAGTGCATTTTGATTTCAGGGCTAACAGACTGCCTTTCTGCATGGCAGTGAAGTTTGAGGTCTGGTAATGAAGTCTGATACATGATTTCCATGTCAAACAAGCCAAATTTTGCTGGTGAATGATAAAAACAGGAAGTATAGGTTGTTAGAGGTGATTTGGAATTTTCCATGAGAAATGAAAAACAGAGATCTGCATTAAAATGTATTATTTCACTTGAATTATTTTCACGTAGGTTTTTCAAAGAGAGAGGCCTCACAGAAGGGAAGGGACTGTTTGCTGTCCTGGCTTACTCAGAGCCAGGACTACCACCTAGGCTCCTCTGTGCCACATGGTCCGTGTTCTCAACAAGGAGTAGAGATTTGATCCCATCTCCCAGGCTCCAGCTGAGGCTAAGCTGTTGTTTAAGAGACGGTCTCCACATGCACCTCCCCAGCAGCAGGATGCCCTGATAAGTGTGCAACCACAGAGGGGAAGCCAGAGGCTGTGGGGACTCCGGTGGGTAGCCACAGTCCAAAGCCCACCACTCATGTCTTTCTAGCAGGAGAGGCAGGAGGCTTAGAGAAGTGGCTTGAGAAAGAAAGTTCTTCCTGCAACGTATGCAAAACAGCCTTGTGTTGCTTAGATCCCTGTTAGAGGATCCCAGCTGCAGCAGCCAGAAGCAGAAGGAAAGGAGGAAGCAGAAAGAAGCAGAAGGAAAGGAGCCAAGCAGCCGCTTCCTGTGATGTCTGTTAGGCTGCACTTCCCACTCCCACTTTTTCCAAATATTTTAGCCAGTGCTTCCAGCATTTACTGAGACATGTATGTTGGTTTTGTTTTAATCCTAGTGTCGTTTATATGACCTTCGTGCAGACAGAGAAGTAGCAATTTATTCCAAAGAGAGCATCATTTTTGGAGCATCCAGTGTGGACTTCTCTCTCAGTGGTGAGACTTGAACTTTGGAGGTTATCATAGTGTTGAGATTTGAGGGGGGCTGTAAAATTTTTCAGTTCAATTTGATAAAACATTTGTTATTAAAAGTTATCAAAAGTACTAAGTACAAAAAGAAACATTTAATGCATGGAAGCATTTTTTTTTTGCTTCTGTAAAAATAATTACTCTTTAAATAACCTAGCTGGCTATTGCTTCGTTGTAGTGATGAAAAGAATTTTCCTGGCCCTACTGAAGGCAGGAAATATTTTGCCATTAACTACAGCTGGGCTAGAGTTTCACAATAATAATGAAAAACATTTCAAAGGCAACATGAAATGTAGCTAAACTATTAAGTGCAGTTACATAAATAGTTTTTAAAAGGATAACAAATGATTAATAGTAGAAGTATATTAGAGGGGTATGAAGAAAGAGTCATTGCCACTTTTCACTACAGATCCTGAGACATAAGCTCGAGTCTTGTCTCTCCTATCCCAGCCCAAAAGCAGAGCTCCCCAGTCACCCTGGGTGGGGATGAGTGGGTGGTGAGCTGCCCTCCTCCTGGAACTGAGGCAAATGTCTCTGTCATGGTCACAAGCACCACAGCTCGTCCCGTTGGCAGTGAATCACTTACCAAACTGTCTGTTAATCATTCAAGCGTTTGTATTCAACTTCTTGTGTAAGGTCTGAGTAAAGTATTATTACCCTGCAATAGCTGTTAAAGCGCTCTTCAGTCTGTCACGATTTGGAGTCATGCCCCATCTCCAATGACTGAACACATTTTATGTAATTTAACTAAAACTGACAGTGCTTTTAACTAATTAACTGTAATTGTTCCAGCATTTGGCACGGGCAGCTCAGCAGCGGGCAGGGCTGGCCGGGGGAGCGGAGCTCGCAGGGTGGGCTGGGGGTGAGCAGCGCCCTGCAGCCCCGGCTGCGGCCAGGGCAGGGGGAAGCCCTCGCTGTGTGACATCTCCTCCTCTCTGCAGGCCGCCTGCTGTTCGCGGGCTACAACGATTACACCATCAACGTCTGGGATGTGCTCAAGGGCTCCCGTGTGTCCATTCTGTTCGGACACGAGAACCGTGTCAGCACCTTGCGGGTCTCTCCCGACGGGACCGCGTTCTGCTCGGGCTCCTGGGACCACACCCTCCGAGTGAGTGCGGAGAACGCTGCGGTGCTTCTTGCTGCAGTCCTTTACCGACAGGGCTGGGGAGGAAGGGTTGGTAGAGGAAAGCTGCTCCAGAGGAGCCAAGGAGGGTATAAAACAGTGTAAAACGTGATCAGCAAAGCCAAATGAAAAGCCCCACCAAGTGCTAGCAGAACGGCTAAGTTTGAGCTCGCTGATGGGTTACATGATATCACTGCTGCTGATACTCTGTACCACTAATGTGATTGCCTCGCCAAAGTTAATTTAATGTTCGACAGAAGAGTCAGTGTCATAAAGGAGTGTTCAGCTCTCTCTCTTTCTGCAGATCTGGGCGTAACCTGAGATCCCGCATGCAGAATCAAATGAAGACTGAAACGCTGGACTACAAAAACTGCATAAAGAAGCCATTCCTCAAAATCAAATATTCACTACAGTACAGAAGAGTGACACTGAACCCACAGGTTAACACAACTAGGTAGAAAATGTAGTGGAACACATAGCAAACATCAACTTGTAGTAAAACGAAATGGTTTAATTTTTTTTTGAAACTATATTCTTTTATTAGAATTAGTTTCATTATTTATAAAGGGACTTTTCTCCAAAGTCACCTGTACCATAGAATTGAGTATTTCAGTGCACATTATGTATTTATTTGCATGAATTTAGTTCCTTTTTAAAGTAAAAAAAAAAAAAAAAGTCCTGATTTTATCGGGATGTAGCGTAAGGCTTTGGAAACATTCCGTAGTAGCATATTGAATTTCAGTGTTGAAAAATGGAAAGAGGAACAATTCTGATACTTTATGATGGTGTTATGGATGACTGAACCTTGGTGGTAAGTAGAGGAGCAAAGGACCTACTGTGAAGGTACTGGTTGCTGTCATAAAAATGTATTTTTTGTACAGAAGAGAAATCCCTTCAATCCCTGTTTTTTCCTACTGTCTTTTTAGATAGAAAGAAGTATTTCACCTCTGTTACCTGAATATAAAGAATCTAAATATATACAAACTGATAAACAGCAAAGAGGAGGGATATAAACATGATTTACATAATCATGAGGTAATACTTAACCAGTAGTTTCTTAGAAATTTTTAATTGTATCACTTGGTGAGTGAATTTTCTTTTACTTAAAGAAATGCTACATGCTAAGCACTAAGGGATACTACACGCTGAGCATTAAGCACCATTATACTGATGGTCAAATATTTTCCAAGTCAGTCATAGTCATTCTATGACCATGATTCTTATTTGCATTTTGAGCAGTTCATACAACTTTGGCAAGGCAATGTAGCTTAAATGTATATCAAAGCAGTATATACCCATTTTAAGGTCCTTCTGCAATGTCAGAGCAGTTGTAAGTTCATGCAAATACAGGTCAAATCACCCAGTCCTTTCTCTAACAGTCATCTCCCACTGCCATGGACATGGTTTTGTCATAGCTGGACTTGAGAATGAATAACAGTGAGCTGTTGAAAGTGTGCTGTGAGCCACACTCCTGCCAGTGTTTGTGACTGTGCTGACCGGAGCACGTGAGCCCATCCAATCCAGGAGTCCCTGGTTTTCGGGGGACCAGGACAGCTGGCCACATTGCTGGCAGCACCCAGCCCTCTGTGTGAGCATGGAATGCCAGACAGACTGGCAGGACCACCCCACACAGAAGTGATGCTGTAGAATCAAGATTTAATCAGATAAAGGTGAGATACAATTAATTACAAAGGTGAGATACAATTAATTACAGAACCACTGTGAGATTAGATCTGCATTCATACATTGAAAACTATTGGGACTAGAGTGTTTCAGCTGTGCTCTGCCAAAAAGTACTGAGTCTAACCTGAGCAGAGGCACATGAGAACAAAGAGCTGGAGTAATGCTGGGAGCTTGCACAGCCTGGCCTTTGAAATTCAAGTGGTGAGGTACAGCTCTTAATGTATCAAATGTATGATTTATATTTAGATTGGAACAGGAGAAAGCAAGCTTACTGGAACGAACCTGTTTACAACCTCAGTGGTAACTGGAGTTTGATGATAATATCCTCATTCTGTTTGCAAGTGGGATTTTTTTACAATAATATAAAAATCATATTAGAAACAAAGTCTCCTCATCCATGAAAACATTAGGTTCTGTGAATCCATAACCAGTTAACCTAAGACACTGACATTGATACCAGCCTTCCATCCCTAATGGAATAGGTCAGCTGTTTTCACTTGGAAAAGTCAACTCTGATGCTTTGCAATATTTGTGGCAAACTATCCCTGTAACAAACTGAATGCACTATGGAAATGTCATATAGAACTCACTGTGCAATATTGAGTCAATACACTGTACACATTTGATCAAAAGATTAATATTAATGTTTAGATAGTATTTATTGGCAAGATGTTTGTTTCAAACATAATACATTGTGTTGATACTTACGAACAGCCGAAATACAATAAATTGTATTTTACATATTGAGAACATGTATGTAGTAGTTCTTCCCATTGCTTAGGTATTTGTAATGGTAGCTTTTTTTTCTTCTTTTTTTGACATTCACTTTTTGCTCTACAGTTTCTTAAATGATTTCTCTTGCAAAAATTTTGGGTAAAATCCAGATCTATCAGAAAATTGCTTCTGGAATATCTTCTATGGGAAATACCCAAGGTGCACCACAGCAAACAAGAGTGAGCAAGCCTTGAAAGTATTTGAAATGCCATCTCAGCTCCCCCTGCATTCAGGAGGCCAAAATCCAGATTGTTTTCCTGCTCTGAAGGATCACAGCTAACATTATGTTTCTTTCCAGATCCTTGTTGCCATACCCAGGAAGGAACTGGAAAATGCAGAATATATGTTTTGTGGGAGCTCCTTGTGTTGCAGCAGGATTCCAGGGAAAAGCTGGGCACTGAAATGCTGTTGAGGGCTCAGGCTGTCACTGTTTGGGTCAACCAGAAGTGCCGATCACCTGGAGGTGCAGCAGTTCACCTTTCTGCCGTGTCAGGAGAGAAATGAGCTGTGGCCAGCTGTCCTCTCCAGTTCAGTGTAGGTTTTATGGTCAGCCTGAAGGTGGCTGGTGGAAGTGCTCAGTTTAGCCACTGAAAAAAGCACCTTCTTAATTTAGGTGCATTGTTTCATTTCCTCTCTTCTGAGGGCCTGGGGAAAGTGCTGAGCCAGCTGGTTCTGAGTGACATCAGTGCCCAAACTGTCACCAGATACAGTGAGAATGAGTCTGACATTGCATCTTGCACAGAGAAATGCTATGGGTTTTGGACTTGTGTGTTGGGGCGCATGGGCTTGCCACCTGTGAAAATCACCTCTTTGTTCCTGAGGTAATGGTGAAAACATGAACCAGGATGGGCCTCAACTTCCCATCAGATAAATGACACTTAGAGGAACAGGACACTGAAGTACCCATTGTATTTTCTACTCAGTAAAGGCTGTCCAGGGGGCTTTGGAAAACCCAGCGTTTTGAGATTTCCCTGTTGGTATGTCAAGCTGTTTGTGTCAGAAACACCTCTGTTCCATGAACGTGTGGAGAGAAGGGAGCTGTGGCTGGGGCCGGCACTATCGGAGGGCTCTGTCCTGTTAAACAAAAATGCTATATAAACAGGAAGGGTGGAAAAGGATATTGCTAGAGAAAGAGCAGCCTCTCCCTCTTGCACTCCTGCTGTGAGGAATGCAATAGGAAATTCCTGCTCCAGGATTAACAATCATAAAGAAAAATAGTTTTTAAAGCATGTGTGTAAAGCTCTTGTGAAAAGTAAAGATCTCGTTCCAGCTACTGCTCTAGCACGTAAACAGACTGTATTTCCCTGCTTCAAAATAAAACAAAAGCCAAATACGGGGATGTAGAACTAAAGTTTCCCTTAGGAGGGACTCGAGGGGATCAGGCCAATTCTTGATAGCGATCTGAGAAATTGCAACAGGATTGATTCCAACTACCTATTTTTAGATTTTCTAATGGGGATGTAAAATGGAGACAGCTGTATCTCAAGATAGATGGAGTGAAGCCAAGCAGTCCTGTGCTGATGCGTTGGGCACCTTGAGCCGGCTGTGGGACGAGAGGTGAGAGCGTGCCCCAGTGCCGGGTGGCTGTGGCAGTGCCTCTCCCGGCGCGGCCACAGCCGGGCTGGGCTGTGACACTGCGGGCAGAGCCGGGCTGGGCTGTGACACTGCGGGCAGAGCAGAGCTGGGCTGTGACACTGCGGGCACAGCAGATCTGGGCTGTGACACTGCGGGCACAGCAGATCTGGGCTGTGACACTGCAGGCACAGCCGGGCTGGGCTGTGACACTGCGGGCACAGCAGAGCTGGGCTGTGACACTGCGGGCACAGCCGGGCTGTGCTGTGACACTGCGGGCAGAGCCGGGCTGGGCTGTGACACTGAGGGCAGAGCCGGGCTGGGCTGAGACACTGCGGGCACAGCAGAGCTGGGCTGTGACACTGCGGGGACAGCCGGGCTGTGCTGTGACACTGAGGGCACAGCCGTGCTGGGCTGTGACACTGTGGGCACAGCGGAGCTGGGCTGTGACACTGCGGGCACAGCCGCGCCTTGCCCGGACCGCCACCAGCACCTCACCTGCAAACGGGACCGAGCAGGACGGCCAAGGGGCGAGCCCTGTGCCGGGCCTGGGGCGGTATCTGTGGGAGCCGGGACGGGCTGTGAAGCAGCTGGCGGCGCTCGGAGCTGCCCGGGCACAGGGGGTGCAGGGGGGGTGTCCCGCCGGGGCAGCTCCGTGCGCTGTGCAGATGGCACCGCTCGGCCAAGCCTTGTTCTCAGCCGCTTCACTTTACACCGGCAGTGTGGAGGGCCCGACCTTTGCAGCATGAAGGTCCTAATCCTAAATTCTGCCTATGTGCTTATCAAAAAGCAAACGCCACTGCATTTGCTGGGTAAATACACAATGCACTCACCCCATGACCCTTTGATGCAAAGAATACAGGTTCGGGCGGGCCACTGACGTGGAACAGAAACAAAACCCAAAAGGAATTAAAGCAGGTATTTGAGAGCCAGCACCCGATAACTGAGCGTCTCCCTCGGCTGCCCAGGGAGGCCCGCAGCAACCCGCCGCAGCCGCCTTTCCATGGATGCAGGCGGAGTCCTTCCCGATGGGA
>VXAD01003130.1:264152-316911 GCA_013399195.1 Dicrurus megarhynchus
GGCTCCGGGCAGCGGCTCGTCCCGGGGGAGACGTGCCCGTGTCGCTGCTGGTGATGGGCGTGCGCGGCACCCGCGCCGAGCGTCCCCGGGCGCTGCTGACCATCGCCGCACGCGGCGTGTCCCCGGGCGCTGCTGACCATCGCCGCACGCGGCGTGTCCCCGGGCGCTGCTGACCATCGCCGCACGCGGCGTGTCCCCGGGCGCTGCTGACCATCGCCACACGGGTGGGTGCGCGCTGGGCCATTGGGGCGCCTGCGGGCGCACGGCCCCGTTGGGATACAGCCTCCTGAAACCGCAGGAGCTATGCTGCTGGGTGAGGGAGCGAGGTTTGGCTTCCCCTCGGGTCCACAGCCTGCGCATTTCAGCGAGCAGGCTGGCACAGGTGCTCTCCCAGGTGTGAGCACGAACCTGTGCCTGTTTTTAAGTCCACCTGTGCATTAAGGCACCCACCCTCCAGACCTGTGGCTCTTGTTCCTGCCTGTCCCGAAGCCGGTCAGGTCAAGCCTGGGGAAGGTGGGGGCATTTTGCCCCTCGAGATGCACACTTGAAGGAACGGCTTTTAAGGTGTCAGTGCAGCTCAGCCTGCGTTTCTGAACAAAATGTCAGCTATCCCACAGAACTGCTCGTTTCCTATTTCTAGTCCTAGTGGAATACTTGATGTCAGTACAAATAAGTACTAAAAATAGAAAGGAGAGGAAGTAGCCACTGGTTTCGTTGACTTTTCCAGAGACCAAAATGAACTTGGTTTTCCAGTGGTCACTGGTCCTTCTGACCGCTCAGAACTGTGGTGGTTGGCTGCAGCATACACTGTCACTTGGCAAAATCGGCAAAATCAGATTGCCTGTTCGCACAAATTAAAGTGTAAAGAACAAAGTTCCGGAAGAAATTAGGAGTATAACTTGTTTACATAGACATCTGCGGAGCAGAGTTCAAACGCGACCATCTGGAGTTGTATTGCTGCCACTCCTGATTATCACAGTGATCTGGGAGAGCAGCTGCCAGCTTTGCTCTGTCATAGGTCAGCTCTGAGCAGTGTCCACCCGGCCCTTCCAAGAGAGTGTGTAATCAGTCCCACATCCACCGAGATGGGACTGGCTTTGGGCTCCTGTCTTAAAAGTGGAAATTTCCATATCCTGTGTTTTAGATGCTTTCTGAAACTTAAATGAGGAGGAACAATGCTGGCAACTTCCATCAGAAACTTGCCTAAAAGGGCAAAAGTACGTAATGACACACCGAGCATCTCGATAGGAAGTCTGCAACTGTCTGTTGAGCAAAGTGTACAAACACTTGTAGCTACTCCTTTCAGTTGCCTTGTGCAAAGGCTCTCACAAAATGTTCTGCCTGTGCCCAAGGCTTACACTTTCATGATTGAAATAGAGACTTCTGCAGCTGACAAAGGCTGAGCTGGGAGGATGGAACTGTGCTCAAAGGCTTGTTAAAGAAATCCAGTTAATTGCAAGTTAAGCAACTGACATGTCCTTTCTCTTGCTGTTGCAGGATGGCTTCTGTCGCTTCTTCGGCAGGCACGGCTCCGAGGCGGCTGAGCAGAGCAGCACCATCGGCAATGCCATCGTGGCAGCTGCGGCGGGCATCGGCATGGCAGGATTGGCCTTTCTCTTGGTGCGGTAGGCCCACGAACGGATCTTGCCATGGGAAAGTACTCTCAAAACTGACAATTTACCAGATTTCACTTTATTTTCTATAGAACAGACCCTCTAAGAAGAAGTTTATATTTTTAAACTGGCTCGGAAAACTGCCTCACCAAATCCTTGGCCATAAACTGCTTCACTCTCTACCCAGTAACGGCACAAACAGATACGTACTAGAGCACTATTTGTGCGTGTTCAAAACCCGTTGTCTCCAAACATCCTCTGGACTTTCTTTTTTGAAGGTGTAACCTAAACTTTAGCATGGTTCATGTACTGTAACTTCTGAGTGCTTGATGTTATGCTAGGAAAACATGGTGGGCTTGCTACTAAACCCTCTGTTCGAGACGTCTTGTTTACGTGGAGGCAAGTCTTGGAACCTGCGTTCATTAATGCTGTAAAGTGGGCAAACATTGGCTGTGATCTAACGTGGTGCACAGCACTTGTACTCAAAAGGCAACTCATTTGTTGATATAGAGCAATTGGTGCCTCTAGAGGCATTAGGGCTTAATGTAACATAAGGCTGATTTCATGACACTACAAGAAGGTAAGTATTGATACAGGACAGTAATGGCTGCAGTACTGGTTCCTATTGAAAGGAAAAGAATTTAAATATTAAACCTTAATTGGTATATTGAAATCCAGTGGAGGCTGGAATTTCTCTGGATTTCCCTTACAAAGTGAGAATTTCCATATATCTTAATATATTTTTGAAGTATTTATCACTGTATAATACTTGTAGCCATGACATCTTTATTTTTGTTTAAAACTTAATGCCTGTTTCTTGTCACTCTAGTGCGTATCAAGCGTTGTCTTGTTTGAGTAATATTTCACTCTGTTTTCAAAATGCTGTGTATTTCTTTCAGTGGTTGTACAAATTGCCTTATGTTTCTGGTAGCTTTTTAATAATGTTCTTGGGTTTCTTACGTGTACAATTTTACTATGGAAACTTCAAAGGTGAATAAATGTTAAGTATTTTTATTTTAAAAAACCTTTCTGATTATTAGCTTGGATGGGTGCTGGTGCTCAGACAGTGAGTGTTTTGGTGGTTACCTGGAGGCATCAGTTTGTATTCACTGTATTGCTGGTGCTGTGACCCGAGACAAGAACTCGTGCAGCACCAGAGCAGTTTGATACCAGCCCTCGATGCAGTCCTGCAGCCCAAACTAGAGCTCGGGGGAAAATCCCATCCAAAAGGTCCATCTTCACTGCCGTGACTGGAAACAACTTGGTGGCTTTGTAGGCCAAAGCTGTCCAAAGTTTACTAACACAGCTGGGTGCAGTCGGGCTCCTCCGAGAGCTGCTCCTGCTTGTAGAGAGTGACAGAGCCCTTGTTCCTTCTCTGCCGAGACTTGCTGCTGCCTCTTTTTCACACATGCATGCTTTTTTACTGAAACTGGAGTTTCTGCTATGATGACAACTGCAATGGGTTGGTGGAGTTCAGGCTTCTTGGATTAGTTATAACTGAGCAGCTGTAATCTTTGAGGGTGTTGGGCTTTACTCTTTTAAAAGGTGGTCTCATGCCCCTGTCTCCAAGCTGGGGGCTCTGGTGCCTGTGAAATGCTGCAAGTCCTTTGTTCAGCCTCCCTCCCTGGCTGCCTGTGGGCTCTGCCCTTTGAGAGGGTCCCCCTTGGTGGGGAGGGCACCTGGTGGGCAGCCAACTTCCTCTTGGGAGAGGTCAGCCTGGCAGCCAGGTCAGCATCACTGTGGCTGGCAGTGGCCACCCTGCTTCTCCTGCCGCTGGCCACCGGGCCCTGGGGCAGGCGTGCCATGGCCTCGCGCTGGACAGAGCAGCGTTGTGCTGGCTGGCCACAGATGTGGGGAGAAGGACAAAAAGGGACATTCAGGGACGGTAAGTCCCACGCAGGCAGGAAGGAGCTGGTGGTCCTCCCCCTCATGCTGCTGGCTCTGAATAAACGTCTGCTTGTTCTCCAACTTCCAGTTCTCTAAACTCCAGCTTGCCTCCTCTCAGCAAAAGGATTGAGAGTCCAGGCTGTGCTCAGTTCCTCTCTCAAGTTCCTGCAGGATGACGCCTGCGTGTGGCAGCTGAATGCTCTGGGCATCTGCCTCCAGTCATCCAGGAGGCTGCAGTGCCCGACACTTCGTCTACAGTGGGAGCGAGCTGGTTGGTCCTGGGAAGTGAAAGTCGATTCTAAAACGTGGGATGCTGAGGGGGATATATGATGAAAAGCATGGGAAACGACAGGGCAAGAAATGCTCTAAACAGAGGTCAAATGTCTCTCCCGTGCCAAACAGAACAAAGATAAAATATCCGTATCTTGATTTGCAGTGTAATCTGATCTGGCAGGCCCCACCAAAACAATAGCAGAGAGGATATTATGCTGGCTTTTACAGTGTGCTCTGGAAAAGTGAAAAAAACCCCAACAAACCCAGGCTGGAAATATCTTTTAACAAAGTCGCATCAGCTTTTGGTGTAAACCTGACCCTTTCCAAAGTGCAGCTTGAAGAGCATCTGCCACTGTTTTGGCCTGGGAGAAGCTGGGAGTGGGTTTGGCCTGGGAGAAGCTGGGAGTGGGCTTTCTAAGAGCCAGGAAAGCTGCGAGGCTGAGTCAGGAGGCTGCAGTGCAGCTCTGCAGCCAGTGGCAATACTGCCTGGAGCCAGGCTGCTGGGGTCTCTGCTGGGAGCCTGTGCTCGGTCCCCTGAGAGCAGGGGGCACAGCCCAGGCTGCTGGACCCTGGCACAAGGGGGTGACTGCCTATCCTAGGCAGAGCCATGCTCCACAGGCTGCTCTCTGCTGATGTGGGAATGTAGGATTGAAGAGCAGGGCTTAAATCGTTGAAGCCCCACTGATTTAAGGGCAGTTCAGGCTAACTCACATGTGCATGACTTGTGATTTTTTAAAAAAATGTTTATTTCGGTTTCAGCCTGACAGTTTATCTCAATGAAGTAATGTATTTTTCAATTGAAAACTGCTGCTCATCTGCTTTTCTGCCTCAGAAAAGGGAAGCAAGATGCTGCTGTTCCTTCCTTTAAATGCAGAAGGGGAGTAGGTGGTGTTTCAGTACAAGGCTGTGTCTAATCCTCAGAGCAGCTTCTGGCTCTCCAGCACTGTTGTCCTTCCCGGGCTTGTGGTGGCTGCAGCAGGCTCATCCCTGAAGATGAGCACATGGCAATCGCTGCAGGTCCTGCGGGGCCCAGCGTGCCTCTGCCTGCAGAATGCTGGGTTGCTGCGAGGCACCGACTGCTGGCAGGGTCTTGCATTTGAGGGAAGAGGAGAGGAGTGAAGGTGCTGGCTGGGCTCTTCCATCCCTGGCTGCTCATACCAGCTTGGAGCCTTCCCTGCCGTGCTGTGTATGCAGGGCTGAGGGCTGGGGAAGGCGGTGTTCCCAGTTCACAGTGGTGCTCACTCTGGTCTCCCTGGAGCTGCCAGTGTCATCTGCTGGTGCTGTACCTGCTCCCTGCCCAGTTCCCTTGGGAAGGGGCATCCCCTGTAACCACGGGCCAAGGGTGCAGGGCTGCTGCAGCAGCCCAGCTGCTCGTTAGAGGAAAAAGCAATTTACTCATCAGGCTTCTTAAGAGTGCTGAACTGGCCAGTGGGTTTCTTTCTGACTTGGAAAAAATGAGGCACTGTTAGAGCTCAGAAAACGTGAGCTGCAGGATGGTGTTATATGGCAGTTGGTGAGCTGCTTTGCTTTGGTATGCAAAAAATCTGGGCTGGCATGTCTCGCTGGAGGAGCTGGTGCTGGTGCTGTGTCCTTTCCTGCCCATGCACACTGACCTGCAGGGTGGTACCCAAGCCTGGGTAGGACAGGAGAGCCCTGTTACAAATGACTTAGCAATTGGACAGCAAAAAAAACCCCCAGAGAATCACTGGAAAGAAAAAAGGTCAAGTGCATAGCATTTATTCACATAATTTCACTTCTTGTGCTCATTCTGTTGAGATAATGAAAACAAACTTCTGGGTTTCACTTCTGTTTCTCCGGCTGCTTTCCGTACCAGACTCGAGCTGGGTTGTCCTTGCCAGGACAAAATGCTGTGTGGGAAGAGCAGGCACAGCTGGGAAATTACTTGCTTTCAGGTTTAAAAAGTGTCAGTGTAATTACTTCTTAAATGCTGCCATTATTAGGAACGCTTTTAAATGTTGTCTTCAAACTGTTAACAATTATCCTGTCACTAACTGAAGTTTTTAAATGAGAACAGAGTTAAAAATAAAAACATAAAATCCTGATTTACTTGAAGTCAACTGCAGGAGGTCTAAAAATCAACTCTGTGCTGAACTAACGAGATCATTTGTTGGATTTTTTTCTCTGCCTGGGCTTGGTCTATTTGTTTAATTCAAATGAGAGTGGAAGAGAGGACCTGGCTTTCCTTGTCAGAGGAGTCTCTTCTCAAACAGGCTGTGTGTTTCTGCCCAGCCTGTGGTAAGTTTCTGGCACTGGAACTGATACTTGCCCACTGGCAATCTCATGGTTTCTGGATGTTCACCCAAGCTGATGTATGTTGCACATTTCTTTCAGTTAAGAATTAAACCTGTTAAAATGAGTGCTTTAATTCAGTTGGGGCCACGCTGGCCATGGGGATGAGTGAACCTGTGGTGGTCTGTAGTAAGAGACTGCAGGGCATTGGAAAAGCCTGTGTGCAGAGAGCCACTGTAGGCACTGCAGAAGGTTTGTGCTTTCTGGATTTAATCCCTTTAATGATTCTGACCTGTGGCTACAGTTCACTTGAGGGAGTTCTTGTGTTTGACCCAACCTGCTCTTTTGTTTGTCTCTGAACAGCTCAGCACATGGTGAGTAACAGCAGGAACCCCACACCCTGCTTACAGCACCTGGGACTGCCTTTTTCTCGTTACCAAATGTGGCTTATACCCTTACGAGGTGTGTGGGAAGGGTGGCCTGGTTCAGTCTAGGCACAGGGGAGATGTCTGTGCTGCATTGCCCCTGGGGGGACTGGACATGGCAGCTGGAGCTCTGCTCTGGGCAGCCTGCTCTGCAGCCTGGCACCAAAGCCACGAGTTCTTGCTGGCACTTTTAATTTGCAGTGCATAATAGTAAAAGGGCAAAACCACTTGGCTTCATCAAAGCCTGGGGAGAGAGCACTGTTTGTAGTGTGCTAGCTAATGGCTGGTTGGCTTCTTCCTCGTAGCTATTATTGTCTTTAGGAGAATCCCAGGCTGTTGTAATTAATTTTGAAATGTTAATTATGAAGCTTTATGATGAGCTCATTGGGAACTCCTAAAATACAGGCAGAGCCATGTGGCTCTGGTGAGGAGTGGGTGCAGGACAGACAGTGTTAACTCCTCTCTCTCTGGGACCTGCCAGCAAAAGCTCTCCCATCACCCAACCCCGGGCACACGGGCTGGACCCTCCCGCTCCTCTGGCTGGAAATGGCTGCTCTGTGCCCCCGCCAGCCTGGGGCTCCCCCCTCTCCTCAGACAGAGGATGTGTTCCCAGAGGCTCCAGCAGCCTGCCTGCTGGGATGCACCCAGAGCTGTCCTGCCCCTGGCAGCACGGGCACGGCTGCCTCTCGGTGCCAAGGGGCCCGTGGAGGAGCTGCCATACAGGTGCTGCACTGGGTGGGTGGTGGTTGGATGTCTGTCTGATGATTATGATGCGTGAGCGAGAACAAATTCCACCAGTCGTGTGTAAAATAACCTTGTAAAACAGTGCTGGCGTGATCGGTGGCAGCTGGGAGCTGATGGTGCTTGACAGGCAAGGCAAAGGCTTGTTTCCTGGTATCCAGCAGAGATTTAAATGTGGAACCTAATTACACTGGGAGCCTACAAGGGATGGGGCTCCCTGAGCATTTCATACCCCAGCTGCATCGGTGGTGCTTCCAGGCAGGTGCCAGTGCTGCCGAGGAGGGGCTGGATTTCTGCCCGGGCTGTGCTGGGTCCTCGCACAGCCCCATGCCAAGTGGCACCTCTGGGCTGTGACAGTGTCCCTGTGACAGTGTCCCTGTGACAGTGTCCCTGTGACAGCGGTGTGGGGCTGTGGCACAGCCACTGCCTGCTGTGGAAGCCTTGACCTGCGTGCAGCCAGCCAGTCAGTAAGTGGTTTCCATCCCAAAACTCCACAGAAACCCCTGAGCTTTCTGGCTCTGAGTAGTCTGTAAATTGTGCTAAGTTTGAATATCTCCCCTTTTTTTTTTCTTTTTATTTTCCCCCAAACGCCTACGTGCCCTGAAGGACACAGACCTGCAGTGCCTGACTGGCAGTCCCAGCCTGAGCACCCCTCCTGCCAGGGCTGCTGTTCAGCACAGCTCACTCGCAGCCGTGCCATGAAGAACCTGCCAGCCTCAAGTGTTCTCGCTGCCAGTCCTGTAGGCAGCTCTCTGCCATAGCAGCATCACCCTTCTCCTCATCTAGAAAAAGGAGAAAAAAATTAATTACTCAGAAACTCTCTTGAAAAAGGCACAAAGCAGCACAAATCTTGCCCGTGTCTGTTTTTAAAGAAAAGAAAAGTCCTCTTGAGGTCTCGTGTATTGTCCTTGGTGATGTTCAGAGCAGAACACCTGCCACTCTGAAACCCTTCCAGGTTTCCTGGTCGCTCTTTCCAAGCGAAGGCCTGCTCCATGGGAGGAAAAGGTTAAGCGTGGGAGTGAGCAGGGCAAAAGATTATGTGAAACAGAAATCCCGGCGCTGTTTGTTCTGCCATCTGCTCCGTGCAGGATCCAGGCCGTGGGTGGTTCCCAGAGTGCCCCCGCTCCCCTTCCCGCACGGCCGGCAAAGGGCTTTGAGCTGCCCGAGCTGGCACCGCCGAGCCGGGCCAGAGCCACGTCCCGTCCTCATGGGGAGCTGCCCCTCGGCAGGGCGAAACTGGGTGCTGGGGCCTGGCCAGCAGCTCCGGGCAGCACTGGTGACCAGCAGCTCTGGGCAGCACTGCTGGCCGTGCTGGAGCTGCCACCAAGAGCCTGCTCAAGCAGCAATCCAGAAAAGCCTGGACTTCAGAGCCCTTGGCACAAGCTCAGTGAGTGCCAGGGGTGCTGGGTTGGCACATCTGTGCCAGCCCTGCAGGGAGCAGCGGGGCAGGACAGCCACAGCTTCCCTGGACTGCTCGTGGTTCCCTCACTGCAGCAGTGCACCAGCGGTGCAGGATGCTCCCCGGCGAGCAGGGCCACTCGTGCCCACGAGCTGCTGCCACCATCCCCACGAAGCAGCAGCGGGGCAGGCCGAGCCCGGCTGGGCTCTGTGCCACACGCCATCCTGCCAGCTGTGGGATGTGCTGAAGTGTGCGAGGATGGAGGTGGCGTTTGTGCCTGCTTCAGCGACAGCTGGTGAAAGAAAGGTGAAATCATCTTGCCTCTTACCGCTACAGCCCCCTTCTGCTCTGCCTCCTCCCCCCAGCCCCCTTTTCCTGCTCTCCCCTGGTCCCTGGCCTGGCTGTGCCTGGGGCTGGGGGTTGTGCATTCCCTGTTCCGCACCCCCCTCTGCCCCCCGCCCACCCTCCCCACACTGTGCTCATTTGGGAATGTGACCTTGCTCTCTAGATTATTTACAGACAAAATATTGCTGCAAGCCTGGGGAAGGGTTTTCTGTGTTGTTTTTGCTTTTTTTTTTAAGTGACTGGATTCCACAAAAACTGAATTATTCCAAGGGCGTGGGGGGCCTGGTGGGAATGCTCTGCTCTGTTTGGGAACAGGCTGCCTGCAGCCATCTTCCTGTGCTAGAGGCTCTTAGTTTCCCCAGCTATATGGAACAATCTGTCTCTGGTTTTCTTGGAAAAACCCACCCCTTCCTCGGGGAAGGCTGCCAGGATGGGACACGAGCAGTGACAGGGCTGTGGCACACATGTAACCAGGACCTGGGCTGCTTCCCAAGGTGTGTGTGAGTAGGCACAGAGAGCTGGCTGCGGGTTACTGCACATTCAGGAGAGCTTTAGGTGGCTCCTCTCCCCGCACCCCTGGAGCTCTGCACTTCCCCTCACTCGGCAGCTCCTGGGTCTCCTGCTGCGCTTGCAACACAGACTTGGTTTGCTGAGGACCTCAGACAGCGCTGTCACATCCGATCGGAAGCCGTGGTGGGCTGATTTCTCCTTTTCTTTTGCTTTTACTGGCAGGACCAGCAGCTGCCCTTTTCCCACTGCTGACAGTTCTGTCTAGCTGAACTTCTGAAAGCCTCATGGTGGTGGTTTCCCACTGAGCAGAGCCCTCACGCCTTTGGCCCTGCACGGCTGCGGCTGCGTCCCCTTCGCGTGGCTGCCGGAGGCCACAGAGCTGAGCACTGCACACAGGAATGAGCTGTTGGGTTCCAGCAGCGCTGGGTGTTTGGGACGGGGCTGACGTGGGGTCCCCGGCTGGCACTGCTTCCCTTACAGGGGCAACATAAGCCTTCAGGTGCCCGCAGCCTAGGAATTGTCCTGAGTAAGGCTGTGTGCTCAGCTTTTATTTGGGACTAAGCACTGTCAACTGAGCTGAACTTGGTCACAGACAGTGAGGGCCTGTTTTGCTGTGGGAAGAGTTCTTATGCCAAATCCCTTGCTCTGGCCCGGCATGCAGCGTGGCTTGATCTCTCTGGAGAATGAGCTGGGGCTGCTGAAGGTCTGGCAGGAGCACACTCTCCTCCCTGATGAAACCGGGGCTGCTGCCGGGAACTCGCTCAGCAAGCGTGGCCACAGGGGTTGACCGTGAACAGGCACTTGCAAAGCCATTCCCGGCCTGCTGCGGGGTTGGTGCCAGTCCTCTGGAGTGACTCCAGCTTTCCCAGCCTGCGGAGGTGATGGTCTCATCCAGGCCCTTGCAGAAGGGTGCAGGAAGCATGCTGAGCAGTGAGAGGATGCTGAGGGGATGGTGCCCCTCTCAGGCAGGACCTTGATCATCCAAGCGTGTTCAGCTGGTGGTGGTTCGGAAGCCCAGTTTGCAGCAGACTCGTCTGGCTGGTGGAGTGATGGTTTAGGGACTACTGAGCTGTGGAGCACTCGGGCTAGTCATAAATATCATACTGCTTATAAACAAGGGCAAAAATCAATGGATTGTGTTCAACAGAATTCTGAAGCTTCCCTTGTTGAGCAGCCATAGGGAAGGCTGGGACAGGAAGACAAGTGGTTTCTTATTTTTGTCAAACCCTTGACTTGGCTGGAGTCAGCACATTCAGCAGTGGGGTAGAAACTCACCAGGTGAGAGCCAAAAGTACCTGCTGAGATGAAGTGCAGAGGCAGCAGATATAGGGCATCACGGGGCTGTGCCTGTAGGGACTGCTCCTTATCAGCACACCTGCTGACTGCATTGCCGAAGCAGCCCCTTGCCACCTGTGCCTTTGGGTAGCTGGGGGTTGTTCTGATGGAGCTCTAGTTTTCAGGGATGTTGCTGCTATCCTTTTTTACCACCTGGGGAAGCAGGAGGGAAGGAAGCACTAGGTCTCTGCTCATGCTACCATGAGAATAGGACCCCGTGCACCTTGCTCCTGTCTGCTCCATGGGCATCCACGTACGGATAAAGCTGCTCCTCACTAATGGGGCCTCTGGCAGTTTGCTTCCAGCCCGGAATTAATGGCTCAACTAGCCTGAAGGACCGAGGGTGACCAGCCCCATGCCATGCAGGGGTGCAGAGCAGCCCAATGGGTTCCACCTGAGGAAGGGGTCCAGTGAGGCTGCTGCTGAGTAGCTCTCCATAGTGTCAGGCTAGCAGTGTCCCAGTTCCTTCAGGGTAAGCCTGGGGCTTTCATGGGTGCTCATGCCCCTTTAAATAGGAAATCTGGCATCCTGAGCTAAGCATCTTCTCCACCTGGGTGTCCCAAACAGTCAACGATCCCAGCAGCAGTGGATGGGTGGTGAGGAGATTGATTGCCTCCTGCCAGGTACATAAGGTCTCGCCCTTCTGCAGAAACACAGTGCTTGTTCAACCAGGTAAATAGCTGGTTTAAAATCCCCTCTCGCAGCAGCTGACCCTACACGTGTTTATCCAAGTGACTGGAGCTGTGCCAGCCTCTCTGGTAAGTGACCTTTCCTGAATTTTTCTTTTCAAGTTGACATTTAAGAAGGAGGGGGGAAAGTCACAGCAACACACGGTGTTTTAACAGTGATAAAGCTTTACCCGTCAACAAAGCCAGGAAAGCAGCACTGGAGCCTGCGCTGGCGGCTCTGCCATCCCTGCCACAGTCCGTACAGACAGCGCTGGCTCGTGTTTCCTGACCTGCTTGGGTCTGCATGAACCAGCATCTGCAGTATCGTGGGCTGGGCTGGATGGTTCTGCAGCTCCTGGGAAAGGCTCCGGGGTGCAATTAATCAAAGGCAGCTGCTGGCAGCTGGAGGCACTCAAAGTATTAGTTCATTACTGCAATTCAAATGAGGAAGAGTCTTAAATCTCTGAGAAGAATCTGGGTTTGGCAGGCAGTGGAGTGCTCAGCTTATTGGGAAAACGCCTTGGATAATTTTGGTAAATGTTCTACTGTTTGTTCAGGGAAGTCAAATTTACCCCTAGTTTTCATGTTCCTTGGTTCTTAGCCTCGGCACTGCCATGACTCACCCCTTGCTCTTGACAGTGCTCTCACACAGAGGGTATTTAAGCTCTGAAGCTTTGCTGGAGGTTTACCTCTTAGCCCAGATGCCCAGTACATGAGCTCCTCTTCCAGGCTGGAAGTGCCAAGGGCTTCACAGAAGGCTGCTCAGCACATTTGGGTTCCCCAAATCCTGCTGTCCCCACATCCTGGCAGATGCCATACCTCCAGCTTGCCACCTGTCAGCCACTCCCATCTCTGCTGGGCTCTGCAGGATCTCTTGGGTGTCCCTGCCTTCTCCATCTGCAAAGCACCCACAGCCCTCCTGGCCTGCCCCTGCAGCCCTTTCCTAGGCTTTTGGCTTCGTGGCAGATGGTGAGAAGGACTGAGAGCAGCAACCGGTGTTGGTGTCTCCCTGCAATCCTCCCTTCCAGCTCCCCTCCACTGAGTGCTGCTAGAAATGGGCCAGCCTGGGGCCATGCCTGCCCAGTCCTGCCTTGAGAGGAGAGATTGAAACAAGGGCTTCCCAGCTGGTTGTGTTTCCTGGAGAATGAGGGGCAGGAGATTCCTGGAAGCAGTGGCAGCAGGGTTCCCCCAGAGCTGAGTGCTTTCCTGGCATTTCTTGCAGATGTCCTGATGGGAGTGGCTGCAAAAAGGCAGGAGGCAAGGAAGGGACAGGGGCAGCCGTGCAGTGGGACAGGGATGTGCTGCTGGCTCAGGGTGATGCTGGGCAGCCCCGTGCTGGAGCCCTGTGGGCTGACAGCAGCCTCTGCTTTCAGAAAGCCACTGTTTTGTGACAAGTCTCAGCTGAGAAACACCTAAGTGCCTCTGTTGAGAGAGGCCTGATGGATGCACTTGGCTTTGTGGCTGTGCTGGTTCTTGGATTTAATCTATCTCTGCAAGCGGAAAAAACAATAACAAAAAAGCCCAGATAAGTGCAACAGCAAAGATGCTTTTAGCAAACTGATAGCCAAGCCTTGCCTTTGCTGACCATGTCCCTGTGCAGACCCAGTTCCACAGGCAGGGCACCCTGGCCCGCAGCTCGCAGAGTGCCCTGTTAGGAGTGTCCCCCTGCCACAGCTCTCCCCACGCCCTGCTGTCCCCAGGAGGGCTCTCGCCCTGGACATTAACATGAGGCAGATGAGCTCCTTTGCTGGGCTGTCGCTGAGTGATGCTCGTGTGAGGCTCTGCAGCTGCCTGGCAGTGATGGCAACTTTGGGACCTCATGCACTAAGTTATCCTTAATCTGCCGTGGCAAGGGTGCCTCATTTAGCTTCTGCTCACAGCCAGCCCTGGTGTTGGCTCGCTGCAGGGTCGGTACGTGAGCCCTGGAGCGGGACAGCCTGTATCCGGAGCCTTCCTTCCTCTGTGATAACGTCAGTGCTGGAAGCAGGCAGCTATTTCGGTCCCAGGAATGCCAGCGGATGATTTCACTTTTGTTTCGTACCCGATAACCTTTCCCATCACAATGAGAGACGACGTCCGTGCTCCCTGTGCTTCCGTGTGCGAGGGGAAAGCCATTCAAGCGCCTCTGCAGGGGAAAAGAAAGAGCCAGGTTAAAAATAGCTTCTGATTGTCCATGGAGCCTGGGCAAAGGAAGGGCAGAAGCCTTTCCTCGCTCCACTGTCTGGTCCCATGCGCTGGGACCAGCTTTTCTGGCTGAGCCGGGGCGTGAGGACAGCGACCGTGGGAATATCTGGTGTGCTGGCTCTTTGCGTCAGCCTCGTGGGGATGGCAAGGTCTGTGAGACACTTTCTTCTCCACGCAGAGTTGTCCCGATGTGGGGCTCCAGGAGAGCTACAGCCACCCCCTTTGCTCATCACCTGCCTGTCTCTACCCTTCCTGCCCTTCTCCTAGTCCTTTCCCTGCTGGGTTTTGTGGCTGGATGCTCGGTCAGGAGCTCGGCAAGACAAACCCACCCCGGGCCCCAGGCGAGATAAGTCTGGTCAAACCCAAATTGCTAAAGCTCAGCTCCAATTTTTATTTCCTGTGGGGAAGGAATTGGCGAAAGTAACTTGTTTTTTTTAAGCTTTCAGCCTTTGACTTCCCACGAACTGCTGACCCATCATGTGACGGGGCCGCGGCGGGGCCACTGCCGCGAGATGCGGTACGGGCACCGATCACCCTGTGTCGGTGGGGAAGGGCCCGGCTCCCCCGGCTCCCGTGTGTGCTGGGGCACAGGCAGCACCCGGCTGCTGCTCTGGGAGTGGGCAAACCCCCGTGTGCTGCAAGAGGGAGGGCAGCGAGCTCCTGAACCCCCAGACCCCATCCCTTATGGAGAGATGCTTCCCTGCTCCCACAGAGCTCCTGTTTGACCAGCTCCTTTGCCCAGTGGGAGGTTTTTGCTAAGTCCCCCAGCACATGACTTACAGGGTGGCTCCAAACTGCTCTTGCTCTTCCTGAGCTGGAGCCTGTTTACAAAACAGTGGCTGAAGGCTGCTGTTTATCCTTACATACACATTGCATTCAGAGTTGCTAAATAGGCAAAGCCAAAATGAAAGTCATCTGGGTTTTCTTTAATTAGAATAAAATCCTGATGAATCATGAGGTTCTGTACCTCAAGGATGCACCAGGAATTGACTTTAGCTGCAGACAGCAAGGTACAGCAGTCAGCAGAGCCGGCTCGCTGCCTTGACATCTGCTGGAAAGACTTGTTTTTCCCTCCCGAGTCACATGCTAGCTTGTGATCTGATCATGAGATACAAAGGATAACCTTCCAATATTTACTCTTCTCATCTGCAATTTCAAAAGGCAGAGGAAAAGAGCAAAAAGCAGCATGAGGGAGGAAAACACAAGCCTCCTTTCCTCATTTGGTTAGTGTTGCTGTGGGTGCTGTGCTTGTTGCTGGGACAGGGCAGGAGTCTGGCTGCGGCACCACGGGCTGTGCTTGTGCCTGTGTGGCCAAACTGGAGAGTGTCGGTGTGGGCAGAGCAATCCTTGCTGGTGTGTTCAGCCACGTGGGCGTCCTCCCCTCCAGTGCCACCACACCTGTGTGCCAGCAGAGGTGGCAGGGGCTGCCTGTCCCAGGGTGACCTGCACTGGCACAGGCAGGGGAGGCTTGTCGTCCCCCATGGCTGCCCAGCACTGGCCCTGTGCCATCCTTCAGCATTCAACTCGCAAGTTTTATTATAAATGTCAGAGTGACATTTTTTATAACAATATCCTAATGTAGTCAGCCAGGCAGGTGGAGTTAGTTGTACGTGCTCTAGTCCAAAGGTTCACAGCAAGCCCAGCTGCAAGATTAAACCAGAGTCACCCTTGAATAAAATCCCCTAGGTAATCTTTGGGGAATTTTTGCTAGTGCAGCTTTGGTATGTTTACTTCTGTGAGCTGATGCCTATCAAGCACCAAAACCCCCAGAAACCCACCATGGTGCCACAGGGGCTGTTGGGACATGAGCGTTCAGGCTGCTGAAGGCTTTGAGGGAGCTCCTGCTGCAGGGAGAGCAGCACAAAGCAGTGGGGAGGGCTGTTTGCTTGCTGAGCCGGAGAGCCGTGTGCCACTGAGTACCAAATCTGCCGCAGGCTGCCTACGTGCAGCAAGCCTGAACTGCGTGCACAGTGGGATTGCCCTGGGAATGGCAGCTGGGATCGGCAGTCTGTGTCTGTCTTCCCCACCCTGTGGAAGCTGAGAAGCTGCAGGAAAAGCCAAAGGGGCTGTGCCCGCGGGTGACACACGATGTGCCAGCCTGGCACAGCGTGGGGACCACCGCCGCAGCTGCCCTGGAAAGCAGTCCCTGCTGGGAGGAACAAGGGGTGGATGTCAGTGGGGAGCAGCAGCCAGCACAGAGCGAGTGATGAGAGCAGCACCCGGCCCCAGCCTGGCCCCAGCCATGCCGCCGTGACAGGGCTGAGTGCCACGGTGCTTCCAGTGACAACACCCGCTGGCGTCCGCTGGGGAGCGAGGGAGGCGAGGGGCACAGTGAGAAGATACCTCACCTGATGGAGGGCACGAAGGCAGGGTGCCTGCTGGGTGCCTTTGATGTGGTGAAGGGTGGTTGGACTGTGCCAGGCAGGTAGATCCCAATGTTGTAGGGAGCATGGCTGAATGGTGGATGAAACCCAGCCTGCAAGGCCCAGCTGGCCCCTGTGCCTCTGCCAGGACCACGGCATTCGTGAGAGAGGCTTTGGGTAGCTGGGACCTGGTATGGTCCCTGCACGCCAAGGTGGGGAAATGTGAACAGGAGGTGATTTTAAATTAAAACCCAAACAATCTGTGATTATGGGCTGTCTCTAGTAGGCATGGTTATTTCTGATCTCAGGCTTTGGAAGTCTTGAAACTGTTTAGGTCCATGTTGTGTGTCTCCTGCTATTACAGGAGCTTCACATTGCAGTGTCCTAACCCACCCTCCCATGTCTGCACTTAGCTCAAACACCCATTTTTTTCTGAAAAGTAAACCACTTTCTTTCCTTGGGCAAATATTTCTGTGGCCTGTGCTGCAGCATTAGCCAGAGATAATTAGGAGGGCTGTGACAGGCTGATGAGGGGTTTGGTGTGGGCTCATCAGTGGGCCATGTGGGACAGCGGCATATCTGCCCCTGGCACTTGGCATTTGGAAGGTGTTTGGGTTTTGTGGACCTGGCTGACCTGTCACTGTGCCCCAGAGGCATCTCTGAGCACTGTGGTTTCCTGGTTCACTGGCCTTTTGCCTGCCTCTATGAAAATTAGAGCAGGCCTGACCCAGAAAGCTGGATGCAGAAGTGATCGATAGTGATGGTAATTGGCCAACAGCACTGCCTGGCTCTTGGTGTCTTAGTCCCAAAAGAAATAAATGCATTCAGAAAACACGTAGGTGGTCTGGCTCCTGTGGCTGCCTTATCAGCTGGAGGGGGCTTCAGCCTGTGGTCCAAGGCTTGCAGCAGGCTGAGTTTACCATGCCCCATTCCTGGTGAATGACTTTGGTCCTTCTGGTCCCCCTTCCCAGTGGTAGTGGTTCCCCAGCAGGTTTTGCTGTGTGAGGTGTTTGTTTGGCAGCAGCAGAGTGCCAAAGGCTCAGGTGAAGGGTGGCAGCAGGACAGGTGCTGTGGGAGGGGACACAGCAGCTCTGGGAGTGATCCCACCAGAGTGAGTGCCTGGGGAAGGAGATGCATCTGCTCATCCCCGAGAGCAGCGTGGACACTTGCTCCTGGACAAGAAAGCAGTCCCTGTTCTTACGGAAATAAATCCTAAAGAACGTCCTTTCGGAGCAGTCCCCTCCTGCCTGCTGTGTCCCTAGAGGACAACAAGGGCTTTGTCACTGCTCGGGGCTCTCAGGAACCAGAACAACCGTGGTGTGAGCTCAGCGGCTGTAAATCAGCGGGCTCCACCGGCTCCAGGGCTGCGTAAATTTAGTGCCGCTTGCTTTGATCTCAAATGCTTTTATTTCATACCCTCTACAGAGATAGACACAAGGTCACACTAATGGCTGATACATGAAAAACTTATGTGGCCTTATTGATTTTGGAGTGATTAATGAGTGAAAGGGAAGGACAGTGATTCATGCACATGAGCAGTGCCGGGGAATGAGCAGCACTGACCAGGGTGGCCTTTTAATTCCATAATCGAGCCTGTGTCCAGCTGCTTGGGGGTACCAGCATCGCTCTCACAGACGTCTTTGCACTGGGCAAACACCTGTTTGTACACAGCGAGCTCTCGTGCCTGCGCCTCAGTTCTGTTTGCCTTGCTTTTCGCTGTCCTTCTGAAAGGGGATCAAAAATAGCCAAACCTAAACTCTCACTGTAGCCTTGTTGACAAAGCCTCTTGAAGCTTTCCTGCTGCTGTCCCAGGTGGCCCGAGAGGAGAAGGAGAGGCCCGGGAGAGGTAAAGCACAGGGCCTTGCCCAGCCTCACGTCAGGCAGCCCAGTACCCACAGGAGGCACTCCCAGCTTTGGCCCTCTGGTTACCAGTGTGTGAGCTCACTGGAGAGCTTCAAAGCTGGCTGCTGTCAGTAGCCTTGCAGACAATGTTTTCCAGTTGCTTTTCCAGTCCCTCAAGCATGTGCAACTTCCTGGAGGCTGCTGAGCTGTGGCAGGGTGGACACCCTCCTTCCACAGCCTCCATCCCAGTGCACCCTATGGACGGGGTGCACAGCCCCCGGTTCACTCTGTGACACACATTCAGCTGGAAACTGATGCAAGGGGAAGTCATCCTAATTTTGGAGGGGGACATCAGGCCCAGCTTGAAGGATCTGGGCAGTGGTTATGCAACTTTCCTATTTGGTATTTGAAGAAACTTCCCCCTCCTGGTTGTCCCAGCTTTGTGACCATGACTTAAGCCATCGTATTGCTACCAGAGTTCGTTCTGCTGGGCTCATTGCTTCACGTGGGCTGTCATGCTGAGTGGGTCAGAGACCTGCTGTACCTCTTAGGGCCTGAGGACTTGCCACAGTTAGGGACTCATTTGTTGCTGGCACTGCTGCTTATTTTTTTCTCTCTTGCCGTTTCCCCATGTCTGTTCCTGTGCACACTGAACTATGCCCGTGTCCTGCAGCTCCCCAGCCTGACCTCCAGAGCTCTACCCCAGCCCCCTGTGCTGTGGCAGAGTGAGGTCCCAGCGTGCTGGGGCACGGTGCCCTAAGGGAAGGGCACAGGAGAGTGTTCCCAGTGGCACAGGCAGGTGACAATGCCCACCCCGCGAGCAGCTTTGGTGCAGTGCCCACACTCCTGCTTGTGCTTTGCCCACCATCAGCACCGATGCAGACCAGCCCCAGACACCCAGCACTAGCTCTGGGTGTCCCCATTCCTGTTCAGGAGTGGCCACAGGCTGTTGGCTCCTCCAGGGGAAACTTAGGGGACAAGGGGTGTTGGACCCAGCGCCGTCCTGCTGACCACGGCACAGCAGGAGAGGGCGGGGAGCATCACAGGGAGGCACACAGAAAAACACTGTGTGCTCCCAAGTTAGCTACCAGGCCAGGTTGGTTTTCCTGTTTACTCCCTAAGTGGAAAATAGGAAGGGAGTGAAAAACCTCATCCCCTTGGCTATATAAAGGTCTTGTTGCGTGGGCACAGAAATTTCACCTTCTTTTCATTTTTTGCCTTGGTGTCGCCAGGTATGTGGTGTGGGCTGTAATGCCAGTAAAGCAAATAAAAGGGGATGCTGGGAAGGGCAGCTCCTCTGCAGGAGACGGTTCCTCTCAGGCAGAGAACTTGAGTCCTTTGGTGATCTGCTGGTGAGTGGCTGTGCTGGGGTTCTGCAAAGCACGAGGCTCACAGAGGGTCAGGCAGGGCTTGTGCTGCTTGTGCTGGGGGCACACAGAGCCCCAGGTATACCTGGCACTCCCAGCTGATGGCTGCTCACATCTCAAAAAAAGGGCAAAAGGTGAAGAAACCACACTATCCCTATGCCTTTTGTGGGTAGGTTGCCATGAAGAGGTTGGCTGGCGGGCTCGGCCAGCGGGAGCGAGAGGTCGGAGCAGATAAGACATTGCCACGCCAGGAAACTGTGCTGGGTTTACAGCGTCAGGATGTGTTACGGGGACCTTAAACCCTGTGATCCCAGAGATGTTGCTAAACCTTGTTTGCCTTGGATTGTTTGTCCAAAAAGACACCAGGAGATGAACTCTTTCTTCCCTTCATAATTGCCCATAATCTTATCTGAAGCGTCCTAGAGACTTCTCAAGGAGATAACATGGAGAGAACTACCAAACAAAAAAGAAGTCCAAGAGCAGTTATTTCTGAGGTCTGCTGGGGAACAGCACTGGTTTCTTGCCCAGCTTTGGTCATCCTTATTTGTCACAAAGAGAAGGAAAGGACACCCAGAGCTGTCCAAGTCTTGCTTAGGCAGTGCTTGACCTTTCTTGCCTCCTTGCTCCTCTGGGATAGTTGAAGCTGTTTTGAGGAGTAATCTCTCAAAGCTGCTTTAGCTAATTACTACAAAAAATTACTGCATGAGAGCTGCAGGCCATGGCTCAGCTGTCCAGCTGCCTTGGCCAGTGGGGCTTGACTGTGTCTCAAAGGGTGTTTTTGGTGTGTGTGTTGTGGGCCTGTGGGTCCCCTTCAGGCAAGGGGCGTGCTCATAGAGCTGGGGGTGGTTTCAAGGTACCTTTTACTTCACATGGTTTGTGGCTTCTCACCTGTGAGAGGAGCCTCTAATCATCTCACCACAGACTGAGAAATGTATGTGCAATTGTTAAAAGGACCTCCTTTAAAATTCAGTTCAGTGTCTGTGTGTCTGACTAGTCTTCCCATAACATTTACTGCCTGTCCAGCGTGCCCAGATCTGGAGTCAGGACCTGGGTTCTGTGTTAATTAGGGTTGTTTCATCCAGCTCATTGATTGAAAATGTGACATTTCAAAGAGACAAGAAAAAATTGTTGTCTGACTAAGTATCTCCCTTCCTGATGCTGGTTCATGGCTTAGGTTTGGTTTTCAGAGCTGTGAGTTGGCCAGGTTTTGCCACTGTTTTTATATGATATGTGACCTTTTGTGTCATTCTGGTTCTCAGTCAAAATGCAACACCAAGTAAGAGCTGTACCGAATGTGAGCATCGTGTGTCAGCACCATAGCAAGTTACTGTGACCAGATCTGTTTTCTGCAAAGCTTTCTTGATTAGCAAAATAAACTGGTTAAGGGAGGAGAGCTAAATCAATCAAGCCACACCTCGGCTCTGGGTCATGGTGACTTGCATTGTCCTGCTTACTCCTTCAAAATAGTGGCACCTCAGTTTTCTTTTGGATGAGTCCCTCAGCAGCTGGAGCTAGGGCAGGACATGTCCATTCTCCATGCCATTGTGGTGTCCTCAGTTAGTCCAGGTGGAACATGTATTTTGGAGGTTAATAAAAGGGGAGGTGAAGGGTGCATTCAGTGTCAGGTTCTCCCAAGCAAAGCAAACGGATGGGACAAATGAGCACTTCACTACCCCACTGCAGTGGTTTCATTAGCACAAACCAGTTCACAGCCAGTAATTTTGCTGTCAAAACAAATTGATTATTTCCACTGTTTTGCTCACCCACTGCAAGGCTTTGGGCACTGCTAGCGGGGCTCGTCCCCAGCTCGTGGCTGTGCCCTTTGCTTCACAGCACTCAGCCCCACACGCCTCTGGGGTTCCTTGTTGGCCTGGCTGCAGGGCTCTGCCCGCAGCTGAGCCACAGCCGTGCCCCGAGGGACCGGGCACTCAGGGTACAGGTCACCCCCCGGCAGCACTGCTGAACCCCAGGAGCAGTCCCAGAGGAAGCCCAGCAGCCAAGGGGGTGGCTGAGGGCTGGTGTGGGTGGCAGAGCTCACCCCGTGCCCAGGGAGCACCGGGACAGGCGTGGGGCAGTTAGAGCCCTCGGCCTGACTGCCAAACCTCACGTCGCATGGTCTGTGTGCAGAGGCTGCCCCAGTTCGCCCGGGGGTTACCACACATTTTTGTCATGCTTGCAAAATGCTGTTACCACAAATTGCAAAAACCAACCTCATCCTCATCTGATCAGAGCGAAACCAGCACAGCTCTGCACGACGTCTCCAGCATGTCCGGTCCTCTGCGTGCTCCTGCAGGCTACAGCTATTGCTCAGGCACGCTTTCATTTGCTGCTTTCGGGTTGTTTTTCCACTGCAGACTCCATGGCCTGTGAAAATGGCTGGTGGCCACAGCAGCCAGGGTGCTCACTGCCACAGTTCCTGGCCATGGCAGTGCCTTTAGCTGAGGGCTGGTGTGGCCTTTCTGAGCACAGAGGGCTGCAGTAAGGCCGAGGGTGTCAGGAGTCTCTGCTGGGCTCTTCCTGAGCGGAGCGCCGGGGCTGCCCCAGCATCCTGCGGGCAGAGGCACGGCTGGGGCTGGCCGAGATGCCCACCCCGGGCTCTTCGCTCCCTGTCCCACCGGGTGGGCAGCACTCTCTCGGGTGACCCTGTCCTGGCAGGGCAAAGCGAGCAGGGCACCCACTGTCTCCCCACTGCCAGCACCCAGGTTCCACCTGACAGCTCCTTCTGTGCCACGGCTCCTCCTGACCTGGCCCGTGTCTCCACAGCGGGACAGCCGCATGGGTGAATGGGTGGGTGCAGCATGCAGGCAGTCTGGGAGACTCTGGGCATTCCCAGGAGCAGAGCTGCTGGTAAAAGTGATATATTTATCATTTGTAACAATTTCTACAAGCCCTGGAGGCTCTTTAACCAGCACCGGTCCTCATGACAGGCCTCCTGTCTGTAGCTGGGCTGTGGTGTGGCTGGGTGCACATGCAAAATGCTGGGGAGCACTCCCAGTGTCCTTCACTAGATCTCCCCAGGTGGGTTTGGCTGTGAGCCACGCTGGAGCTCAGCCCCTTCCAGAGGCTGATGGCAGCGCTCTGGGTGTGGCTGGGCAGACCTTGGGTGCTGGGGAGAACTCAGGTAACAGGCACAAGAAATGAGGGCTGTCACAAGATGCTGTAATGAACTGCAGCCGTAAGTTGGAGCCGTGCTCTGCCTTCACCCATGGAATGCAGCAGGGGCAGAATTCCCCCATCAGTCCCACTGCCACCACAGTGGCAGGGTGTCTGTGCAGAGCCATCAGCTGGGGACACACAGGGCCACAGCTCTCTGCCTCAGAATGCCGTGTCACACGCTGGGATCATACGGTGCGTCTTGTGCCAGTAATCAAGTGACTCAAAAAATCAGGGCATGAAAGTTCTTTAGCAATGCTAAAAGCAAAACGTAAGGAAAAAATTCTTCTTCCCTTACCCCATAAAAGTTCAACATTGTGCAGATGATCTAAAACTTTTCTGAATTGCTAAAGGCTGTCTGGACTGTAAGTGTTTTATACTGGGTACAGGGATCTCCTGCTTCTAAAATAGATGAGACACTTCAGAGGGGAGCCTTTAGTCTGTCCAGACAAGAGATACAGCAGAAACCTGCTGTTGTTGGAGGCTGGCTGTGGGAAACGCAACTGCAAAAGGCCAGTCTTGATATTCTGCTGTGCTTTGTACTTAAAAGTATGTGTTTTGTCATGATAGGTGAGGAGAAGCTGAACTTTGAAGGCTTACTTTGCTCTAGCAGGAGGCCTCCAGGAGGTTGTCCAACTTGACTCCAGCCCAGGTCGTTGTGCTTCTCCCACCCCCTCCCAAATCCTTAGTTTTGCACCTTTTCCTGTTTTGCAGGCTCAAAGATATTAGCCACTCTCAGGGAGATAATTTTCCGAAGGCCCTTAGAGCCTTGCCTGCGACCCTTTGGCACTACCCAGGCAGGCGTGGCAGGCTGATATTCTTGCTCTGTCCCACAGGACAGAGCACAAACAGGTTTGCAGGATGCAGCAGAAGCTTTCTGGGGTGCTGGGCTTGTCAAAGCCTGGCTTCACCCCCCTGCCTGAGCCGGGCTTTGCAGCGGCTTGGGTGTTCCAGCCTCTGGGTAGGGGTGCAGGGACACATCACACAGGGCAGGGACAAACCAACACTACCCCGACACAATCAGCATTTCTAAATGAGCACTGGGCTAATCATCACGGCTCATATTTCCATTCCCACCTGTCACCTATGTCAGCTCACTTATGGGTACACCAGAGGGCAACTAAATGAGGAGAGCACTTTGGTATTACACGGCAGCTGGAGCAGCAGCTGAGTGAGGGCATTACGAGGCTTCAAACACCTCCACTCTTGGCAGAGCCGCCCTGCGGGGGTGGGACACGTCTCCCCGGGATCGGGCTCCCCAGCAGCACGGCTGGCCCTCCATCCCTGCCTCCCTCCGTCCGTCCCTCCCCGGCCGGGGCTGCTGCGTGGTGCCGGCTCCCCGCGGCGGCTGCGGCGTGCGCGGCTGCCGGGGGCGAGCAGCAGCCGGCTGCCAGCCTGCCTTTGCCGGGGAGCCGCGATCAGCAGCGCCGGCCGCGGCAGGAGCAGCTTGTGCAGGCGGACACTCGGGATGCGCGCAGGTAAACACGCGTGGGTGCGTGTACACGCGTGAGGATGCGTGTGCCTCTGTACAAATTAGGTGTGTGTGTATAAACACAAACGGGTGTATGCACGCCTATGAATTCTGTACGTGTATATGTAGGCGTGTGAATATATACACACGGGTGTACGTGCACACAAATTACACACACGTTTGGGCGTATACACACGGACATTTGTGCACACACATACGCATCTGGATGCGCACACACATTGGGACTCTCACACATTACTGGTGTGTCTGCACACACACATACATTTGGATGTGCACACACACACATTTGGATATGCACACACACATTTGGACGCTCACACACGTTATTGGTGTGTCCACACACACATTTTCACGCTCACACACATCACCCGTGTCCCGGTGCCCGCCCGTCCCGCTGCTGCCCGGCCGGTGGCGCTGCTGGCCGCGCCATCCCCGCTGCGGGGGCGGCAGCGGGGCGGGGACGTGCGGGGTCAGGAGCGGCTCTGGAAACTTTTAACAATTAAAAATATCGCTCCATTAATCTGTAAGTGTGTAACGGAGAAATGGGAAGAAAATGCCTTCAGGAAAGCGGCACAGTTTTCAAATGTATTTCTCATAGAAATGAGTTTTCACGTCCTGCATCGCATTAGAATCGCTCTGCTTGTGTTTTCATACCTCGTGGTATCCTAATAGCTTGTTAAACTGAACTCACCTGGGGGATGTTTGCTGGGCCTGGGAGGAGTGAGGGGCAAAATAATCGGAGGTAAAGCAGGGTTTGTCCTGGCTGGGCCTGGGACCCGCACGCTGCGGGCTGGCAGCAGGAGGTGGCCCTGGCCATGGCCAGGCAGCCAAGCGGGGCTGGCAGAGCTGCCCCTGGCTTGCCTCTCCCGGGCTTGGGGTCTGGGCTCACTGGGGCAGGCAGCTCCAGCTGCACAAGGTGATGGTTAACTTGGTTTGGGTGAGTAGCTGCAGGGTCACAGAAGTGATGCTTTGCAGAAAGGTTGTGATAAATGATTGGGTTTCATCTCATTTGAATTGAAACAACCTAAAACCCAACCCCACAGAGCAGAATGCAGCAGCCATGGGTTTATGCCGACTGCTGATTCCGCAGCACTGTGTGAGCATGGAGAGAGCAAAGGGGGAGAAGCTGCCTGAGGTCCCTGAAGCAGGGAGGCTGTCGAGGGTGAGCGGGGCCATGGCATCACCCCTGCCAGCAAACTCCCACCAAAGGTAAACCCTCCCAGTTGCCCCAGATAACACTCTCCTCCTGAGAAAGGGCTGATCTTTACATGCCTCGGCCTTTCCCAACACATCCTGGTTCACAAGTTCAGCAGCTTCAAAGTTACATCTGATCATTAACCCTGAAAGTCTGGAGATTACTGGAGCGTTTAAACTGCGTGTTTGAGAGGGTTGAGAGGCACAAAGCTCAGGCACAGATCTGCACCCAAATCCCGAGACAATCTTCGTGAGGCAGATGGAGGGTTTTGGTTCAGCTGTGTGATGCCTGCACATTGTGTAGCTTTGTTTCTTCATTTCTTTTTAAAGCTGCTTTCGTGCAAATAATGTTTCAAAAACAGCCATGGATTTTGGGTGTTTCTGCCCACGTGGTCTGTGGTGAGTCTGGCTGGGCTTACAGTTCCCAGGGACTTCTGTAAGACAGATGGGAGAGTCACAGTTCTTCATTTTTGACAAAGACTATACGAAAATTGCTCTTTCCTTGTGCATTTTCTCTATCACTTTTATTCTTGGTATGACAGGTACAGAAGAAAATGCTGTTTGTGACCACGTTCTACACAAAAACAGCAGCAGCAGACAGAAGCTCTGTCTATGGTGGAGCTAGTTTTCAGTTTGTTATTTCCATGGGGTGGCATTTGATGTCAGAATCGTAGGGAAACATGGGTTGGAGGAGGCCTCCTGAGGCCACCTGGCCCTCCCTCTTGCTCAGCATGAGTCCAGCTCCATCGGGCTTCTCAGCAGCAGTGAGCCCCTTGATCCTGAGCAGTGTGACCCACGGCACTGCGATAGCGATTTTGGAAGGATCTGAATGAGCACTGAGGAGCAAAGTCATTGGTATTCTTGATAGGATTTAATCTTAATGCAGCTCATTAGTCTTCATGCTGGAAGTCTTGAGCCTGATGGTGCCAAAGGATTAACTTAAATTTAAATTCTGTAGGTATAGCCTCAAAAATGGGAGGTGAAGGTCACACAGTGAAGGAAGCCCATGAACACCGCCCTGTCTGTGAACATGAACACCGGAGCTCCTGTGAGCAGAGGTGAGCCCCAGGAGCCCCCAGGGCAAAGCTGGCAAAGGGCTGAGGCCTTGAGCCCTGCTGGTGCTGATGTTCCTGAGGGTCAGGGATGGATCTGCTGCAGGCGAAGTGGAGCCCTCATCCTTAAGGAGCAACTGACGAAGCAGCCAGAATTGACAGGAGCTGAGGTTGGTGCTGGTTTTATTTTTGACCTGTTTGTACTGCTGCTACCTGGCAAACTGGGGTCAGTGGGTAGGGCTGGAGTCCTGCAGCACGGGCACCCTGCTGGGGCAGGCTGGGACCGCTCCCTGCCCGTGGCTGTTCAGTGGGTGAGAGGCTGTCTCACCTGCACATCGAGCACCGTCTCACCTGCACATCGAGGCACCGTCTCCTGCAGGCTCCACTCCCAGTTTGGGGATGCCAGGACTTGTGCTGAGCCTGGCCAGTGCCTGGATGGCAGCAGGCTGCCCGCCAGCCTGCAGAGCACGGGAGCATGGTGGCCGTGGCCAGCCTCTCACCACCAGGCACAAAACACCAGGGCGTGGCTCCGTTTCATCTTTTGTCTTTCATCTCCAAAAATTGTCCCACATTGCCCGAGCAGGCTGGCATGTTTTCAGCACTGAAAACCAGGCCTTGCCAACTTTCCAGTGGTTGTGCTTGGTGCTTTATGCTGTTACTTTAGCAGAAGTATGCACGTCATGCCTCTTGCAAAAACAGATAGGATTTATTCCCTGAACAAGGGTCAGCTCTGTTTCCAGCCGCCTTCGTCGCTGTAGCAATGTCTGTCTAGGTCAGAAATGTAGCTGCCAGCTTCCCATGAGCACAGGTTCAGCAGCACCCTCCATTGCAACACCCAGTGCTCTCCCAGCCACTTGCTTACCTGGGCACCAAGCAGCTGCTTGGTTTGTGCCTGCAAAAGTACTCGCCTGAATATTTTTGCCAGTAAAATGAGTTGTTTTTTTCCATCTGTATTTTTAGACATTAAACCCAGAGTTTAGTCACTAGCTCTGTGCTTCCTGTGTGCAAATACTGCAAAGGAGATAAATATAGATATATAAATATACATATGTATGTATGTACATATATATATATACGTAAGTGTATATGTATGTATATATACATACCACACACATATGTATTATGTATATAATACACAATATGTGTGTATAGATATAATACACACACACATTCATGCTATGCAAAAGACCTTTCCTAGAAAAGGAAAGGGATACAGGCTTTCCCCAGGCACAGTGAAGTTCAGAGGAGGAAGGAGGTCCCTGCCTTTGTGTGCACTGCAGGGGTGTGATCCTCCTGTGGCACCAGACAGCCCCTGGGGCATCAGCAGGGAGGAGGGCAGGCTCACACTGGCCAAAAGGCCTCTGGCAGAGTCTCTGAGATGTCCGAGGAGCTGGTGCCAGCCCTCATGGGCCAAGGCTTGCCAGTGGCTGCAGGAGCTGCTGTGTAAGTTGCCTCCTGTTTTGATGAGTGAGGCTCGTGGTCTTACACCCATCTTCATGATGAGTGCCCAGCTTCAAACTGGGAAAAATAAGCAAAATTGTTCCAGAAGTTTTATTAGCATCTTCTTTCATACTTACTGGAAAAATAAAGGGGCACATTAGTGATCTCAGAAATACAGCAGAGCAGTATGAGGGCAAGGGGTGGGGTTTTAGTGATGGTGGTTTTTGTGGACCAATTTCTGTAACCGAAATTGGTTCAAGCACTAAACATTTAGACCATGGTACAGCTGGTTTGGTTTGGTTTGGTTAAATTTTTATCTGTATATGACATAAGGGACCATAAGCACTTATGCTACACATGACTATTGATTTCCAGGGGGAAGTGGCTGATGAATCACTGCAGGTCCAGCTCTAAAAGATGCCCAAGTGCTGCTTGACCCAGAATTCTCCTTGGGCCTGCAGGGAGTGACTCCACAGCAGTCGTGAGGGCAGAGGAGACAAAGATGAATGGCTCATTTCCCCCATAATGCACCACAGAAACAGGCTTTTATGAAAAATAGAGCACAGACAAGATGGAAAGGGCGACAGTCATTTTTGAAGGTCACACATACCGTTTCTTTATGGCAAGTTTGCCTCTGTGACTGACAAAAGCAGGACAGATCAAGTGTCTTCCATCAGACCTGGATTAAAAATGAAGTCATGTTGCTTGGAGAACTGACAGTCCCACCAAAAATAATAGAGGCTGCTGACAGTTCTGGCTTCACAATAAAAAGCCTCTTCCCACGTTGTCAAAAGAGCTCCTCTGGTATGGGCATAAATAAGGCATTATTTGAATGGAAATGTTAATGGCAAGGAGCTATAAATCATACTGGTCTGTTGCAGAAACAGACTGTAGCTGAAAAAAGTGTTCTCGTTTCTCATATCTCTGGAAATATATGTGTGTGTATAAAGAAGACGTGCACATCTATTCACATCTCTATATATTTATGTATGGTTCTGTGCGTGTTCCCTACACATAATGGTAGCTAAAATTACTTAGCAAGCAGTCCTTCCCCTACGAGCAAGCGTTTGGTGTGATGCACTGAGGGCTGTTGTGTAAGATTTGAGTATCTTTCCCATACATGAAAGTTGTAACGTAGCAACCATTTTTTCCTGCTCAGAAAACACCGTTTCCAGGCTAATTGTTACTGCCCTTACCAGTGGCCACTGTGACGGCTCCTGAGGCACTGCTGGGCTGGGCAAGAGGCTCAGCAGCCTCGAGCAGCCACGATCTGGGTGAAGGTGGCCGTGGAGAACAGGCATGGCAAGTGAGGGCTCACGCTGTGGGTGCACACTCGTGGTGAGGGAGGTTTGGCTTCGGAGCCTCAAGGGCTCCCATGGCCTCGCTGTGACAGGGAGCTGCCCCTGGCCCAGGGGCACTGTGGCCACTGCTGGGGAAGAGCCCACAGCCCAGGCTGTGCTGTGAACCCTGTGCTGGAGGCAGCCAGGTCTTTCAGTGTGCCATATGTGTATGTATAAATATACACATCCATATATGTATGTATATAAATATATGCATACATGTGTATGTTTGTGTATATAAATACATGCATACATGTGTATGTTTGTGTATACAAATATATGCACACATATGTATGTGTATACAAATATATCTATACATATGTATGTTTGTGTATATAAATATATGTATACATATATATGTTTGTGTATACAAATATATGCATACATGTGTATGTTTGTGTATACAAATATATGTATACATATATATGTTTGTGTATATAAATATATGCACACATGTGTACGTTTGTGTATATAAATATATGTATACATATATATGTTTGTGTATACAAATATATGCATACATATGTGTGTTTGTATATATAAATATATGCATACATATATATGTTTGTGTATACAAATATATGCACACGTGTATGTTTGTGTATATAAATATATGCATACATATATATGTTTGTGTATACAAATATATGCACACGTGTATGTTTGTGTATATAAATATATGCATACACACACACGCACAGACATCTCTGTGTGGACAGTGGGGTGAAGGAGAATTCCATCTCTCGACATTCAAAGCAGCTCTCTTTGCCTGAAGGACCAGAGCAGTTGACCCCAAGGGACAGCGTCCGCAGCGCCCACCGGACAATCACCGCTGCCATGGCACTGCTGCTGGAACCAGGGCTGTCCCCACCGCCCCAGGACTGACCACAGGAATGCCCTGCAACTGCTGCTGTGAGTGAACCCCCGGGCAGGGAGAAGGGAGGGGGTTACACTGAGAAATTCCAGCCCCAGGGCATCTCCTCCTGCAGGTGCTGTCTGGAGGGGCACTGCCTGGGCTGGGGCAGGACGGGTCGGTCTGTGGGGCAGAGGTCAGTGCGGCCCCGGCCGTGGCCCAGCAGGCTGGCACCCCCCTGGGCACTGCCAGCACCCCGCACTGCCCCCAGAGCTGGGCTGGCAGCCGCTGGAGGTGTTGGGTGCAATGCCAACTTGGGGTTATATAAACGTAAAAGCATTTTATATAAGCCTATTTTATCTGCAAATCATTTATATTTAGAACACCTATTTCTACTGGAAACACTAAAACCATATTACATAAGAGCTTGTTTAAATCCTTTGGCTTAAGGCTTGGGCAGGGGGAGGGGTTGGTTCGGGCATGGTGCAGTCAGGCTGCAGTTTATAATCACAGCCTCAACCGGCAGCCAAAACCCCGTCTTGAAATCCTTTTTGCTTTCATTCCACGCTGCCCTGACAATAGCAGAATACTTCCCCGAAGGGTAATTTTCCTCTTTCTCAGTGCTGCCTTCGTGTTTGGAAACTTTCATTTGTAACGCTCTGGATGTGCTGCCAGCCTAGGAGAGACGGCAGCTCAGCAGTGCCCGGTCTGTGTCCTCAGCAGTGCCCGGTCCGTGTCCTCAGCAGTGCCCGGTCCGTGTCCTCGTGCCCGGGCTGTGACAGTGGGTGGGAACGCTGCTGACATCACCTGAGGGGTGCCGAGCCATTCTCAGAAATTAAAAAATGCATTAACTGGAACTGACCATTTAGCACTATAAAATGACTTACATCATCATTCGTGCAATGATGTTTTCTAATGAATGAATTATTCCCCGAGCCCTGCCATGAGGGGGAGGCAGGAGTGGTGGTGACGATGGCCATCAAGTCCATGTCTGGTGCACTGAAGGCAGCTGGACCCTTCGGACACTCACGCCGCCCTGCTGTGGCCCTGGAAACATCTGTTCCCAGCATATGCCAGAACAAGCTGCTCCCTGCAAGGCTGGGTAAGCTGCACCACCCCACCCACCCCACCCCACCCCACACTGCTGGGCCGTGCTGCTCATGGGGTCTGTGTCCCTGGCTCCCCATGGCAGCACAGTGCAGCTCTGGGGACAGCAGCCCTACCCCTGCAGGCAGAGGTGCTCTGGTGGCCACCAGCACATGCCCAGCACTGCTGTGGGAAACGAGTCCTTACACAGCACTTGGATGCTGCTCCCACCTCACTTTCCTTGTGAGGGACTCCAAAAATGGAGAAGTGGAAGATCCCACCTCACAGCGATGGTGCCATCCACGAGAACTCTCTGCTGGCCCAAGGCATCAGTGCTGTCGTGGGGACCAGCAGCAGCAGGCAGGACTGACCTTCCCTCCACTACAGTCAGTCTGGACCAAACCTTCTGGCTTTTTTCCCCCCTTTTGAAAGTAAGGTCAGGAATCACTCCTCCTCACTTGCTTTCTAAGGCAGCATGGCCAGGGCACTGTCTCCAGGCTGGATGTACTCTGTCCAGGTGGGATGTGCTGCCTCTGCAAACAAACTGCTCTCCAAAGGAGCAGGGCTGGGCTCTCCCACTGCTTGCTCATCTGGACGCTACCTTTGATCACCATCACTGCTCCAATTCTCCCTCTAAGTGCTCCACATTCAGGTGACACAGTTCATTAGTTTCTATAAATGCCCAGGACATTGCAGAGGTCTCAGGGACAAAGTAAGAGCTAAAGCTGTAAATTACTTTCCTCCTTACCTTAATCATCCAAATCCCTTAAGGTGGCTCAAACTCCAGCATCTGGGGGAGCCTGGTTTGTCCCACCCCAGTCAGCACCCTGCTCTGGCAGCATGAGGTTTAACCACTCCATCTTTCATTTTCCTGCTGTAAAGTGGAGAAGACAACACACAAATTCCTTAGGGGTGCAGGAGGAAGGCAATTCCCATCTGTGCCTGCTGCAAAGCCTCTGAGACTCGCTTTCCCTCTGCAGGAAGTGAAGGTATCTTACCGAAAGCCATGTCATTCCCAAATTTCTGTGAGCTCAGCTGGGTGGGCGATGGGGCTGGGGTGCTATGTGGCTGTGAGATGGAAATGGAGTGCCCCAGTGTCCAGAGGCAGCATTCCCTGCTGGGAATTACCCCCGGGCATGAGCAGTAGCATCTCCAACTTGATTTTTACAGCAGCTGCATGAGTATTTTAAGGAGAAGCGGGGAAGGACCAAGTTGGCCTGTTCCCAACCTGCTACCACTGGCCTCACTGGCAGAGAGCAGGGTGTCTGTGAGGGATGGAGCTTTCCTGAGCCCTCCTGAGGGATGGAGCTTTCCTGAGCCCTCCTGGCTGCTCGGCCCCACCATCCCCAGGGCTGGTGCAGGCTGCCCTGCCTGCTCCCCACACATCATCACTCAAATCGTTTCAGCAAATTCTTCTCATACTTCACTTGAGCCAGACGCTGTAAATTGGATTGAAGTGGTGCCTGGAGAGATTTCTAGTGTCAAACATGTAAAACTAACATGAATTTGAACTGTCTCTGGGCTGCCACAGGGGTGTTGCTCCCCACACTCCCCTCCTGGCATGCAGGGAGCTCCCCAGATCCGGCTCCTTGAGTTTGAAGCTGGCTCTCCTGTGACGCTGCCCGCAGACACCAACGCTGATGTCAAAACCTGCAATAGTGAAGAAGTTCATCTTGAGAATACATCTCCTTATTTCTCCTTGGACAAAAATTGTACTGGGGCTGATTGTTAAAGGAGCTGGGTATCCCACTACTCCAGAAAATGGCCGGAGCTCCAGGGGCAGTCGGGCCACTGACTGCAGTCATTTATTTCACTTTAAGCACTCCATCTCCTCCTATTATTTATCACTTGTCATAAAAGTCAAGTGATGTAGTGAGCATCTGGGACATTCATGGATGAGCACAGAACTTTGTTTCATGGACCTGGAGAACAAATCTGTCTTGTTTTTTGAGCATGGAAGAAGAGAATCTGAGGTTATAGGAAACTCTGAGGTTTGGCATCCTCAGGACCCAAATCATCTGGAATACTGGTGAGAAAAGCAAGCTGCAGATACAGCAGGGAAACTCAGCTTCCCTGCTGCAGGACCTGTGTGGTGCTGGGCAGAGCCTGCCCTTTACTGAGCTTTCCTCCCCAGCACACCATGCCTGTCCAGCTGGGGGAAGACCTGATGTCTGGGAAGAATTGCTCTGTGTTAGCTGGCTGATTAAAACTGGGGACATGGTTCTTCCTCATCCAAGGGCTGCTCTGCATCCATCTGGTTCTGCATTGCATTGACAAACACTGGCAACTTGCAGTGTACATAGTAGATTCAATTTAGCCATGGAAAGTAAATAAGTGGATAGCAGTTTGGACTCATGGAAAATAGCAATTTTCATTTTACCTTAAAGAACAATCCAGTCTGTTTTAGCCTCAGAGCTTTTAGTGTGCATTCTCTAATGGCTCAATGACCTCGTGAATTACAGGGCACTGAGTTCACGCTTCCTTCTGGGCATGGTCTGCACATGCTGGAGCCTGGGACCTGCAGTGCAGAGCCCTCTCCTGAGCCCACCACGCTCTGCCAGGCTGAAACCAGTGTCTGGCACTGCAGCTGCCCTGCTCCCAGGGGAGCAGAAACACCTCAGTGCAGGGTGTGCGAGGCACTGGAGAAGCCGGTTGGGCACTGGCCCGCAGCCCCTCGCCAGCCCCAGCACTCTGACAGGTCACAGACTGGCACTGGGGACGGGAAGCAGCTCCCTGAGCCACCCCAGGCCCCGCCACCCCGCCGTAAATCCACGGCAGTGACTGCTGCTGTCAGCCCCTGAGAGGAAGAGGCAGTTTAGCGAGAGACAAACACTGTTTGGTTTTTATTTTGTCGGAGCTGGAAGGACGCCACGGATGGCAGCTCGGAGAGCAGGCTGTGATCAGCTGGGAGATCTCCAGCTCCCTGCTGGCAGCCGGGCTCTGGAACAGCTCCATCCCTGACTGGCAGGTCCTATCTGTTAAATAAATGTGATGCCAGGCTGATGTGTTGTAGGGAATGGTTTATGACCTTCATCCAACAAAAAAGAATTCAGGCAGGTGTTGAGAGAAGGTGAGTGAACACACTGGTGTAAATAGCCATAATCAGCCATATTTTGGGGAACACAGCTGTGCTGCCTCTGCCTCAGGGCTTTGGTGTGCACCTACAAACATGTGAGAACAGGGCCTGTGTGAGAGCCTCCCTGCTCCCAGCAGCCCTCTGCAGCCAGCCAGCCCTGCAGCCCCACTCTGTTACCAGCTTTCCAACATCCTGTTTTCACTGGGATTATTTTAATCTTCCTGTTTCCCATCATATTTTTCCTCCTGCCCATGCCAACACAGACTGCAATTCCTGGCAGGCAGGGTGGGAACCTCCTCCCTGGGCTGCACCAGCAGTTTGGAGGATGAGCTGGACTCTGCCCTGGTCGCACCCGGCTCCTCTCTGCTGCTGGTGCTGGTACCTCCTGCTGACCCACCACGGCCACACAGCTGCTCACAGCAACTCATTTTGGGTCCACTCGGCCAGTAAATCGCTCAAGCAGCTCTGTGCTTTCATATTTTTCTCTGTGTTGGCTGAAGAACCAAAGCACCTGCTCCACTGCTGACGTAATTATGGTTTTATCAGGGCAGGAGAAATGCTGCAAGGTACTGATTACCCATCCAAGAGCCACACAGCTGCGGGCAGCCAGCCTCTTCTGTGCTCCAGCTGCAAACCGTGAGCCACTCCATGGCTGCCCAGCTTGCCAGAGCCCCACTTTGGCTTCCGGGGTTTGCTTTTCTCTGTCCTGGATGAGGAATCTCCTTGCCCTGTGCAGGTCCCTAAGCCAGTCAGAGGTTTTTTGCCTTGCTGGAAGTGGATGCTGTGCTCTGGGTGATGCAGTTACAAGGCCAGTAGAAATACAGCTATAAATGCCAGCAATCCCAGAGGACATTCCTGTCCACTCTACACTGCAATAGACTGGCACCTTGCTGCTTCACAGGGCTAGGTGTGATGTAAAACTGAGAGACTCAAACACCCGAGGGTCTCTCTGTATAAAAAAAAGTAAAAAGAAAATAAAGAATCATGGAAAACCAGTGAAATATCATGTGTAAGGGTCTGAAGGATAATTTAGAAGTAATTTAATCTTTCAATATGTCAACATCAAATCTGCTAAGACTGTAACAATAGCAGAAAATATCTGAGACAAATTTGATACAAAACAAAAACCAAACCCATCTGCTTTCTTAATCATAGGCTTTAAGAATGTTTCTGCTAGTTACCCAGCTATTTCAAGAGTTGTACTGTTTAAATCTGTATCCAAACAAACACAGAAGTCACAATAAATCTGTCATTCAGTTATTCAGGTCTGTGCTTTAAATCCTTATAAATGATAAAATTCAAGACAGACATTATTAAATGGAAGCATTGTTTCTCTGCAGCCTCTAGCACTGAAGATTTACACTCTAATCCAGTCTGAATGGCATCACCAAGAACAAGATGGGAAAATATCCTTTCATTGCTTGTCTGGTTTTGGAGCATCCATTGCTGAAGCCTGAGCTGCAAACTAAAAGATCAACAATCTTGTGAAGCAGAAATTCTACCCTGGCTACACTTGCATTTAGGGAAGATGCAGACACAGAAAAATGACAAGGTTTGTACTTACCTTGCACCAGCCACAGTGGGATTAGTGTGGCAAAGAAGCTTCCACACTACACAGCACCAGAGCCCTGGGACAGGGCTTGAGGAAAATTCAGATATAAAGGAAAGCCTGTATTTTATGAGGCCTCACATCTATTCTGAGAGTGGCCAGTGATCATTAACCAAGCAGGCCAGGCATTGCCCACAGGCCTTGGACTGTATTCAGCCATGAATGATTACCAGAAGAATATAATAAGCCTCAAACCAAACTTTACAAGAAACTGGAAAAACGGAAAGTGTAAGCTAAGACACAAGTAATGCAGAACTATACCAAATTAGGTCAAAATATGTCAGCCTTTTACCAATGCTAAAACTGAAGACAACCCATCAAACCATCAGCCACCAGCTCAGTAGTGGCTCTGTGCTGCAGAAACACAGGTTGGATGTAAGTGTAGGTTAACCCGAGCCCAGGGACGGATGGAAAAGCCCTTCCCTGCTCCCCTTCCCCACAGCCACGCTCTTACTCAGCTCCTGAGCTGCGGGAATTGTCTCCCTCGTGCTGGGAACAAGGGAGCCAGAGCTGGGACCTGAAGGGCAATGGAATTGCTGGCTCTGAGGCAGCACAAGTCACAAGTTCCCCGTCCCCCCCCAGCTGCCAAACGCACACTTTGGTATTTCATTCCACACGTAGCAACCCAGGCCGGGTGACACAAAGGTTAAAAGTAATTTTGGCTGCAGTAGCCCAGCACACAGATTACAAAAGGTATTTCATTATCAGAGTTCTCTGTAGAAGGGCTGCTCTGCAGTCAGGATGCAGCAGACGGATTCCTGAGGAAAGCAGATGACACGTGTGGCTGCTGCCAGCCACTGCCCCAGCTATCTGCAGAGCGTGGCCATCCCCGGCCAGCAGCACGTCCCCAGGGGCTGCTGGGCACAGCTCCCCTGCACACAAATCCCCCAACCAGCCCTGCTGCCTCCCAGCCAAGAGCAGCCACTGGACTTCTCAACAGTCTGTATTTTAGGGAGCTCTGGAACAGCACTCAGCGTAAGCAGATAACCATGTCAAATATAGAGACACTGCAATGGAAGGCTGGGTGCCACTGGTGATCTGGATTATTTGCTTGTTGCTAAATACCCCGTGGCATTACTTCCCAGGTTGTTCAGCTCAGGTCTGACGCAAACAGTGGCAGAACAGCAAACAAGAATTTACAGGATTTTGTAAGAACTGAAATAATTCAAGGAGTAAGGAGCAAATTGGTTCAGGGCTGCTGTTGCTCAGGATTGCATCTTTGGAAGAACGAAGACAGGTTACAGTTCAATTATGTGTAAAACCCAGCTGAAGGCCTGACAAGCACTTCCAGATCTCAGCAGCAGGAAAGAAACACGAGTATAAATAAAGACTTGTGGGAGCAGATTTAGCTCAAGGATGCTTTTCCTCTTGATATCCAGAAATAATTGCACCAGAGTGTGCCACTGAATTCCTCAGGATGCTACCTACAGTTCTCTGGGGTTTGCAGTATCCACATGTGTACAGTAGGAGATGAAATTCCACATGTGGAAAAGCTCCCACCTCCCCGACTGCCGCAGCAGTTAGAAGGGGACAGAAAAAATAGCAAAATCAGTTTCAGAGCAACAGTAGGAAAAAACCCCTCTGGTGGATGCCTCCCACCTGTAAAAAAGGCATTAAAAACCTGTTCATAAACCAGTGCCTCCAGGCAGTCAGCTGGACCAAAGTGGGAACTTGGCAAGGCTTTAAAAGGATGCACCGGGCACGGCTCTAGGAGCTTCTGCAGCACAGAAAAAGCGACAGCAAGGTGACAACGTCCATCAAGGCACACAGGTTCTGCTGTAGGCAGAGAACCCTTTGCTGCAGGTACAGGTGCCCTGCTGAGCAGGGCAGAGGAGGGGCAGCAGCAGCAGGGCCTGCCCCGGTGCCCAGCTGGTTCAGAGCCCCACACCCAGCCCCAGCAGAGCAGCTCTGCTCCCAGCAAACACCAGCTGAGCTGTGCTGCTCACACTGGCATCACACCACTACCAGCAGCGTGGGCAAAGTCTTATAAAAATAGCTCAGACTATCTATAGCAACTCTGATTTAATTAAAATTAAATGCAGTTGTGAGAAAGCTAACTGACCATGGCTGAGAACTCTTGATCAGAACAAACTGTTCAGCAATTATTAGAGCTCATGTGATGACAGGACGTGTAAAAGGCTCTGTCCTGGTCTGTTGCAAACATCACCTCTTCTAGCTGAAGCTCTTGTTAAATATACTTTAAAATGCTGCCTTTTAACCAAAGGCCACTTAGAGAAGAAAGGGTACTTTTAAAAGATGGTTAATGTTCTCATTTCTTATTTGCTTTTTTGTTAAATAAGGGTGTTCCATTGTACTTGGCAAGCACCTTGGCGTGAAACAGTGGTCCCTTTATCTGGTTCATAATTCAAGCCTCTTCCATATTTTGTTTTTAAAGACAATGCCGTTGCTAGGTCACAGCCAGAGGGCTACACATGTAAGTGACCTGTTCTTTCCTGCAGGGACAGGCACGGCTGGTGAGTCCAGGGCAGGAACCACCTTCCACCCCCCGGGAAGAACCTGGGACACCCTGCACTTTCTGCAGGCTGTCCTTCCAACACAACACTCCTGCAGTTTGCCAAGGGAGAGCCCAGCACCACACCAGAGCACCTTCACTTTCTAGCAGTGATTTCACTTTGCATGGTCCTTACCAAACACTTTTGTCTCCACTTAGGGAATTCCTTCTACTTAATAATCCCGACTGCCCAGCTGCAGCCTCCAGGGACCCATGGATGGAGCCTGTTGAGAGAGCAGCGTTTGCACCAGAGCAGGCAGCACAGCCCGGTCAGTGTTGCCTCTCCCCAGCACAGGTAGAAGACCAAGGTAATGAAGCACCATGCTGGGTTTAGGCTCAACACTTGACTCTCCCCTCTCCTTTAGTGTAAAATGTTCCCTTTGTACCCTTACAGGCTTCTTAAGTACTGTAAAGTTTCCCTTGTGTTCTAAAAAAAAAGGAAAAAGGCACCAAAAACAAAGCAAAAAGATACTTCATTTGTACAAGATGTGTTTTTAAGCTGAATTTTGTTTCCAGTTCTTCCACACTTCCCACCCACTGCTTTCATCCAATCTCAACAAAAACCCCCCCAGCCCTTGAGAACAGAGCCTTGCCTGGAGAGGGCCGCTGGTCCCTGCCCTCCCTGCAGCCCCACACCCCCCTGCTGTGGCTGCATGAACGTGCAGGGACCGTGCCCAAGGACACAGCCCCCGTCCCCTCGCCCCAGGTGCCCGTCCTGTGCCACACTGCAGGGGCAGATCCTTGTTTTAGGCCAGGAGCAGCTGTGCTAGCTGCCAGAGGAGCAGGGATGGAAAAATCTGGAGGAACTAGAACAGTCATAGGAAAAGCTGGAGTTTGCCAGGAGATGCAGCTTCGTTGTGCAGTTAATTAGCTCCCTCTGGAACGGCTGTGATGGGAGGAACTGGAAGAGAAACACAAACTGTTCTAAGGCTTGCTGCGACACAGACCTGAGCTGCACATTTTGAAACATCCCACAGGAGTTACCTGATCATGCTCCCGAAACCTCCTCGTGGAAGTGCTCCAGCCTCCTCTGGCTGAGGCACCCGCACGCTCGCCTGCACTCCCGGCTGCCAGCAACGTGAAGGTGCTCGCACACGCCCGCAGCAGCTTCTCCTTTAACACTGATCTGTCTAAAACACTGAGAAAACAGTAACTTTGGTCCCGAGTTGACTTTCAGAGGGTGTTTTTTACAACAGAAATGGTTACGGACACCACTGCACAGGATTCTCCTCAGTACAGGCTGCAGGCACCAGGACAGAAGGAAACTCTTGGGAGTCTCCTTCCCAAATGCTGCATCCCAGCAGAGGCACTGCCAGGGAGGGTCTCTCCTGCTTCCATCAGCACCCAGTGTTGGGCAGTGACCCCCACAACCCTCCCACTGCAGCACAGCAGCTGCTCTTCATCTGGCAGGGTGTGTACAAAGCATCACAAACAGCCGTTGTTGCTGGCCATGTTTTTATTTGTTTTTAGTTTTAAACAGGGGAGCCAATGATACATCCAGTATTTCAAAAAATCAGAAGGTAAAACAAATTTCCAAAAGACCGAGATGCTACATGCTATATTTAACCTAATTTTATTCATGCTTGCTTTTGAGGGGGGTTGGGAGTGGGACAGGAATCATTCAGTAAAAACATACAGTAAAAACAAAATGTCTCACCATATAGAACTTTAACCTACAGTAATGTTGTACCTTAATTATTTCCATGCACACAACTAACATTACAAAATTTTTAAAAAATGAACACAATTAAGACTTCTAGGAGCATTTGATAATAAAGCAATTCCTAATTTCTTTTGTAGAGATCAAGCACCTCCAATTACAAATTCCTATACACAGTGAGTGCTTTACTTGAAATGAAAACTAAAAAATAAAAGTAAAAATGTATTGGATAGCCTCAGAATAAGCTGATGTTAATATATATCCAGCTATGTAGGCAATAAAACCATAGTGCTAAACAAAAACTTTTATCTGAAAAGTAACTCAAAAATTGACTTTCTATAATTACAGAAATATACTTATTTGCTAAAATAAATAAAAGTGCCGCATATTAACACTTCACTATAAAGAATGCATACCAGAACATTTATAAATATTGAATGATTTTCAATAGGAATAGCTACTACAATAATGCTGGCTAAATAGAAGTGCATAATGAGAAGCACTATGGGTGGTTAATGTTTTGCCACATACTGCTGTTACCTTGAGGTAGATAACACATGCGTACCAAATTCTGCATTCAGTTCAGTTGCTGCTGGTATCATGTGTCTAAGAAATGTGTACAGTATGAAAAACTCTAAAATACGCATGAATGAAAAAAATGTTTTGGGAAAAATAGATATTCTCATGCAATTATGTACAGTCTCACTGTGTAAATTTCAAGGCAAGGTTCTTTTTCTGCAAAACATGGACACTGTTTTACTGAGAGAATGTTTTTTTTACTTGGTTTAGTGCATTTTTTTTTGTTACCTCCTGCATTTTGCATTATTTTGCTCTATTCTTTAATTTTGTGTGCAAACGACATGCCAGTTTAAAAACAAAACTAACTCATGTACAGAAAGTAATTCCGGATTGTAAAAACAATGGTAAACAGAAAACTAATGAAATCCATACCAAAATTACACCATCTGATTCAAGTAAAAAAATTACTTACACTAGTAATAAAAAAAGACAAACACATCTCATGAATATAAAAGAAATGTCTGCTGAGTGTTTTAGTTTAGATGTTTCAGAATGCTGCTGTAGGTTTTGTGGGGAATCTGGGGAGATGATTTCATAGCAGAAGGCGTTAGCGTGGCCTGGATTGACTTCAGAGGCGAACCAACAGGGCTGTGAAACTGAGGGATACCTATGGCCTCAAGCTGCTTGTTGAAGAGGAGCTCTCCACTGTTACTGAGAAAGCTCTCTTCTCTTTCCTTCTCCCCAAGCTTCCCCTCTTCTACTGGCTCAGGTTCTAGCATTTCAGCATCTTCTTTCTTACTAAAAAATTTGTCCAAATAACTGGTGTAAGTATTTTCTTTTTCAACTTGTTCATCCTTCCTTACTTCGCAACAGAACTGGTCTATGAGGAAGCACCCCTCCCCACCACTGACAAACTGACTGTCCCAAGAAGTTTGGTACAGAGCTTCTAACTGTGCCAAATTGGCCATTCCTTTCTCCTGCTTCTCTCTGCTTACCGACTTCGATATTATTCCTTTCAGCTCTATCTGAGACACTGAACTATTCAAGTCATTTAATTTATCAACATCAGTAGACTCATGTTGTAAACTAAGCTGGATGGTTTCTGCTATAAAAGAATCAAAGTCAAACCCCTGATTCTTCTCCCTTTCTTTTTCAACAAGTTGCTGTGATGCTTCCTCAAGTGCTATCTGAGCTTTCACCAACCCATTCTTTTCACATTTAGACTTGCCTTTCTTGTCAGACTTTTCTTTGCTTTGTTCCTTCCAGTTTGAAAGATCTATAATAAGCTTGGGCTCATAGTAATGGTTAACCTCACTGTCTCGCCAAACTAAATTATCTAGGTATGAAGATGACCTCATTTTGTAATTGCAAGTGTGACTACATTCCAGATCACAATACTTGTTTTCGTGGTGATCTGAGTACTGCCAGCAAGGCTCAGTAGAGAAGTGGGTGTCAAAGGCAGGATCCTCCAGGTACTTTTCACGATCTCCATCCAAATATTTGCGAGGATCTACTTGCACTTCCTCTTCATCAGTAACATCAGAAAGAGCCCTTGGATCACGCTGAACTTCATCAGCTTCAAAGTTATTATGAATAGGCCAGTCATGGTCTGAGAACTGACTTTCATGGTATCTGTAAAACAATTTCCTAAGTGTTAGCAGCTAAAAAGTCTTCTAGCTCCCAAGACAGAGACAGATAAGCTTAGAAATTCCCTTACAAAATAATGACAATTCAACACAAAGTTTTTCCTTAATCCAACTGGGTACCTCTTCCAGGTTTTTAATTTGATCTGGCATAAAGTGACTGAATTATGTACAATAGCTCACTTCATTTACAGAAATCTTTCTAAAGTGTTTAATTGACTTAAGATGACTACTGTGAAATCTCTTTAATATAACATGCACTAAGCATTAGACAAGACAATCATAATTAAAACTCCCTTTAAACAAAGTTTATTTTTCGTGAAATATTTTGGGGAAGAAAAAAATAATGGAAATATTAACTTTAGATTCTAGAGTCCTGAGTGCAACTCAGGAATCCATCAGTATATTCAAGTCTCATCTAATGGATTATAAATCCAATGACAATGCTGCAAGGGAAAAGTTTATTCTCAGGTCAACTCAAGAGGAAGGAACAAACAGAAAAAGAAATAATGCCCATGAAGCAGTGTCACTTCAAGCACAAAGCCATCCAGTTATGTTACCACAGTAAGTGATAAATTTACCTTTCCCAATTAAAAATATGGCTGTGACTTTCATCCATTAGCAGAATATCATCAACCTCATCTTCAATGTGAAAAGGATGACTTGAAATAGGCTCATCCGTTGGAAAGGAATAAATGCTCATATAAGGATGGGACAAAGCTTCTTCTGCTGTCAATCGATCCATGGGACTAAATGTCAAAATTTGCTCCAGAAAGTCCAGTGCTGTAAGAAAAAACTACCATTAAATGGGAAACTTCAGACATTTAGAACTTAACGTTAAGGTGAGTGCTTTGCTCTAGAGCCCTGTAGTTGTTTCAAAGTAGCTGCCTGGGAAGAATCAGCTCCTGACAGTACAGTGCCAAATACACATCCCTTAGCATCAGAAAGAGACAGGAGTAGAGGTCAAACCTAAGATCAACCATAATTAAACTTAAAGCATGAAAAAATAGCAAGAGACAAAGCTTGAAGCTGAATCGGTATCCACCAGTGGCTACCAGGAAACACTGCTGTTACTTTGGCTGGGGAACTGTCTTTTAAAAACATGTGAAAGAGAGTCCTTCTATACTGACTACATTCCAATGTTCCCTTGTATTTAAAAGGCCAATGTCCCAAAACAGAGCAATTCCAGTGCAAAGAGGTCCAGCAGAGATTCACAATTCTACTCTAAAGATGACCAGGCAGCCATCAAGGAAGTAAATTTTTTTTATTACAGCAGAAGACAATCCTTCTTCAGGGAACACAGATTCTTCTAACTGAAACTGGCTTTTAACTATCACACACCTGCACCTCAAAGTTGCACACTATTTGATGATTTTGAAACATCAAAACAAGGGGTTTTTTTTATTCATTACTTACCTTCAGGACTGATGCCTGGAAGCAACTGAGTTAAAGGTTTGTGTGGCTCAGTCATATCATTTCTAATGTAAACTGGAATTACATTGAGAAGCTCCTGACGGTCCTCCTCATGTACAACAGGAATTGATTCTAGAATCAACTGCATCTGTTCAAGTTCATGTGCACCTAAGCAGCAAGAGAAAAGACAAGCTGCCATTTCAACTTTGAACATTTCTGATCCCTGTACAGGAAAGGCATGTCAAAATTCTGTGCTCTGAGCAGCTATTTCCAGTAAAAGATTATAATCTCCTGCAACAGAGGAAAGGCTGAAGTTCTGAATTTAAATGATAATAAATCTGAAGAGCTCTCAAGAAATGCCGTGGCATATGAAGAATTACAGAGCTGCTACTCACAGATAAAGAGACCTAACCTTAAGCTTTTGTAAGGGTGTTTCCACCATGGATGAGGTACTCTACAGCAATACCCTTTTTGTGATATGCTACATACTGCAACCCTCCCCTTTCAACTGTTCCATGTAATTAATCTAGTATTTGACCTCGCTTTGAGCTGTATGTCCCTCATTAATAAAAACAGTAGTGGTTTAGCTCAGAAAGCCATCTTACAGGCCACAACCATTTGTATTCATGTTCTACTCTGAAATCCCGCATTAACTGCAAGACAAAAATCGCCTGTCGCTTACAGAGTGATACCCTTTTTAAATAAAGTACTGTATTATGATTGAAATTACAGTACTCTTTTAGCACTACCTGAAGTTTCCCTGGGTAAGAACGATAAGGGCCTAACCAGCAGGTCAATTTTGAATAATGAACAGCATCTATACTCAGTACCGGAGTACCCAGAAATACAGCGTGTCAGCTTCAGCTTGTTGTTCAGCTCCAAGGATGTAGGACCCTAGAGATCCAACTAGCAGATGAAACTGTATAGGATAAATTGCATGCCAGCATTTCCTTCCTTCACCAAGCAGCTCTGGGCAATCACAAGCCACACTGATGTATGTGACATTAAGTATAAAAATAAATGGGGCCAGCATTTATGGACCATCTCCAAACCTCCACACTCTCGGCTCACTTCAGCACCTGCACAGCACTCTGCACTGCACTGGGCATCCCACCACACACCTGCCAGGTGACTTGAAAAGCTGAGGCAAAGTCACTGCAGAAAATCTGACAGATCTTCCACGTTCCCCAAATGAATCAGTACTGCCTCGTGTTAACTTCTTTACTGGACTGAAAGAGCTGTTTTGTTCTACTTCAGACTATAACAAATTACTTAATATGAGCTATCAGATGTTATATTGCTTGTAATTTGCTGGAAAACACATTCTACTCTGTAATTAGTACCATCTTAAAAATTAATCCTCTTTCTTTCCACTATCAGCAAAATAACCCTTCCAAAATATTAATTTAGAACAAAGAAGTAGAGAAGTTGTTTGGAAAAGCTACTGAATTCCTCTGCCTCAACCTCCCTTCCCTCACTTATCCCAGGTATTCTGCAATATTAACCCGCATTCTTCCTTCCCATTCTCATCAGCTTTCTGAACAGCAGGATTCCTAAGGGATGGTTCAGAAAGAGACAGGAAGGTGCAATTAACCAAATCAAGCCCTCCAAAGAACTCTGCAAAAGATCTTTATTCAGAGTCTCAGGGCAGAATAACTGACATGTCTCCAACCATCTTCCCTTTCCAAATGCTTGATGTTAAGAAATCCACTTTTCTTTAGATTAGAAAACCATGGCAGTGCTAAATTTTCAGTGGGGCACATCTGTATTTAAAATATTTTTGTAAGTACCTACACAGTGCAATTAAGGCATATAAACAAGCCTACAAATTTAGGATTTTGGTTACAAAGACCAAGTTTTTAAACAGAATTCTAACTCTCTGCACAGCTACTGGGCCAATAAAAGTTTGTGACAAATACCAATGCTACTCAAAGAAAAAAAGGGCAAAATGCTGGCAGTTGTGATCAACCTATACTGAATGATGAAATCTGCACACTTTCTCCCACCATTTCACCATTTGCCAGCAGAAGTTCTCAGTGCAATGGGAACCTAATAAATCTTGTATCAGCCAAGCATTTAATACTCTGGGGACATTACTGCAGCAGTTAGTAACTCAAAGAGTGAAAAACTCAGTGCAAATTAAGAGAAGCCTTGCACACATTAATCACTGATTTATACCAAACAGTGCTTTCAAGTACAGTTCTCCATTAACAGGACTTAATGGGGGGAAGCTCTCAATTCCATTGCCTTTTCATGCAAAGCTAAGAATTACTGCAGAGGTGTGCTTTCAGTCCACATGTGTCTAAAGGAATGTGAACTCTGAAATGCAAGCTTAGCTCTTAGAGGTTTTATCTGTATTACTCTATAATTCAGGCTAACAGGAGCAAATCCAAGAGTGAGCCTGAATGAGACAGCTGCTGCTGAGGCCCCAGAGTGCACAAAAATAAGCATTTCAGAGGTACTTCAGCAGTTTACTCATCTGCTCCCATGGACCCAGTGCTTGTCAGCAGGTGGTGATCTCCTACAGTGCAAATGACAGTTCCACTTTATCTAAAATGCTCTAGTTTGTACTCTGAGCTAGGTCAGCAACATGATACAGGATGGCCATCAAGAGATTTGCTCCAAAAATTTGCTCCTGATCCTAACCAAAACTCTAATATAGATGTGCCCAATGAGACCAGAGCATTGCTTCCTATCTTACCTAAAACAGTAGAAGGTTGCACACTTCCTTGTTGTATTGCACTAAATTTTACACCTTTAAATATTAAATTTATACCCCTGGGGCTTCATAATTTAAAATACAGAGAAGCAAGAAGCAATTAGGTTGACTACATTAAAAATAATCTTTATGCACATGATACTTAGGGTATTGATAATCTTCAAATACTCCCTGGATACACCAATTCACACGTATCAGAACACTTCTTGGGCAACCAATAAATTTAACTTAATTACAGACAGATTTACCATGTATGACTTTTATATTAAATTGTGATATTTATCTAAATACAGACCAATACAAGTAACAAAACTGAAATGTCTTCTGCTTTACAAACACATCAATTTATAGTTTATATAAGTGCACAATAATATAGCATAGCCTGATAATCAATGACTATTGATGTTAGCCATGAGAACCAATCTTTCCTGAGGAAGATAATTAAGCAGAAACACTCCTTTTATGAATATACACACTGATTTTATTCTACCCACCTGCAAAGAGGGTTTTCCCAGTCAGCATTTCAGCAAAGATGCAACCTGCAGCCCACATGTCAATGGCTTTAGTGTAGTTGTTAGGAGAAAGCAAAAGCCGGGGCGATCTGTACCATTTAGTAACCAATCCTTCAGAAAGATGGCCCTAATGAAATTAATTCAAAAAATTAATTAGATTTATAAGACTTACATTTTTTAAATTGTTTCTTATTTTTTAATGCACCACTAACAAGGTTTTCTGGTCTCAAGATCCCAGGGATTATATTGTGTGCATTCTACCAAACCTTCCCTCTACCTTTACAAGGATCTCAGTGAGTGAACAGCAACCATACAGAAATATGACACTATTTATTAGTCAAATGAGGTACTGAGCAAAGCTTTCTCATTCCCAGATGTCAAATAAATGCAGAGATGATACTGAACTCTCTTGTGAAACACCTAGACCAGGAGGACAGTATCTCTAAACCAATGCCCCGAAGTAGCCACAGTTGCACTATGAATGCACTATTTATAATCTTATCCAAGGCTTCTATAATTATGTCACTAAACATTGCTCCTAATCTCAGGTTCTGTCTGCACTGTTAAAACCTCTGCTTTTCTGAACCCATCTAGTAAAAAACAATTATTTTATGCTTGCAGTACTCCTATCCAGTAGTCCAAACCATGCTAAGGAGGCAAAGGGAGAAAGATGCTATTTTGAGAAGGCACAGTTATCAGTGTATCACTTAGACATTCCCACTCTTTGCATACCTTGTGGGAATAATGAGGATCCATGATTCGTGCAAGACCAAAGTCACCAATCTTCAGCACCAAGTCTTCAGTATTAATGAAAAGATTAGCTGGTTTGAGATCTCTATGCAGAACATTTGCAGAGTGAATATACTTGAGCCCACGTAGCAGCTGGTACATGAAAAGTCTGGCATGATCTTCCAATAAAGGGCCTTGCTCTAGCAAATTGGCCAGATCTGTCTCCATGTACTCCTGGACAATGTAAACACAGTTCAATTCTGTCAGGGAGCCCACGTCATCTGTTAACTGGCTTCCGCTGGGACCAAGAATTTCAAATACTTTGACAATGTTATCGTGGTCAAGTCTTCTAATAATTTTGATCTCGCGTAGAGCATGTTTAACACTCTGGGGATCTGTAAGGACAATTTTCTTGACAGCTACTCTTTTGTCACAGTCATTATCGACAGCAGAAAAAACTAAGCCGTTTCCACCACAGCCCAGTGGTTTTAAGTCCATATACCGAGAGCCCAGATCAAAACCATGAATGTTCATGAGACTTTCAAATTTTTCCGCCATTTTAAAATTCTTTACGTTTTTCCTCAAACTACTAAGCTTCTGTAAACACACGGAGACACTTCCACTGGTATCTGAAGGAAAGGTCTTAGAGAAAGGGAGAAGAAACACTTGGCTTTGACTGCAAGATGGTTTCTTGACACTCTCATTTCATTATGAGCCAGCCAGGCCTGTTGTGTCCCCTTGAATTTAGAGCCCGTAAGCTCTAGAACTCAAACTGAGCATAAGATAGAAAGATTGCAGCATTCATAGTTCAAGAAAGGTGCAGCATTTCTGCAGACATTAAAGAAAATACTCACAAGAAACTCAAACGGAATGAAATGACATACTATGCACTCAGCTCTACTGTGCTAAACTGGTTAACATTTAACAAAAATGTGAATAAATATGCACATAATAGGCTTCTATTAACATCCTCCTCCTCACAGTGCAGATACATTCAGTGTTGGACTGGTCCTGAGCAGCGTCATTCTATGGTGCTGGTAAGCACTATTTTTTTTCCTTCTTCCTCCTTTTTCTCTTCTTTGTTTACAGTCTAGTTAAATGGGAAACTGGCAGCTCTTGATTTACAAAAGATGCCTTCTGTTAATGATCAGGTGGCTCCAGCTCACCACAATCACAATCAAAGCTACCATCCATTTTACTCCGTGGCAACCTGAAAAGCAGAGAAAAATACATCAGTACCCCAGCACATACAAAAGTCTTCCTCCTCCCCCAACTCACTGATTTATCCTCAATATACAACTTATTTACTGTCCAGTTACAAAAATAATAAACCATCAAAAAAGCTAAACTAATTAGAAATTATATGTACTTATCACACGTGTGGAAGAAAACTGGCAATAATGACCAACCACCATTTCCAATGTATATTGGGAACATTTTGGATGTAATCTATTGAAAATATATAGCACACAATGAACAATCCTCCTGAGTCATAATAAAGGGACTAACAAAGCAAACTTGGTAATTCTCCAACAGAGCTGTTAAGAGACAAGCCAGAAGCAACAGTATCCTTAGCATCTGTCAGCAAATTTTGGAGTAATTCTTTTCACTAAACTTTTATTTGAAGACTAAATCAGGTTTAACTATGTCCCCATAATAAGAGGTAACTAGGTACTGGTCACAAGAAAAGGGTAAGGCTTGTACACTCCCAGGATTTACTGAATGTACAGCACACATCCAATGCCACTTATAAAACTTAAATCCTTGTGATTTTGGATAACATCTACCAACATCTCAAATAATAACTTTGCCTCTATAGACTCATTGTTACAGGAATCACAGGGGTAATTCCTACATATCAGACAAATATTATTACTTTATCAATTATTTCTACACTTATCCAACCTAGATTACAGAGAAAAAGCGGCAAGTACATTTTACAGAGTAACTGATACGTTCTACAACCATTTCCCCTAACATATGGGCTCTTTCAGACATCATTTATTTTTTATTAGTGTAATGAATTCACCTACTATTTATGAAAAACCAAACTGGCAATTTTCTCAGTAAGTTCCCATCAGCAACAGCAAAATGCAGTCATAAAGACCACATGGTGCATTTTTGTACAACATCCTCACTTCTTTTAAAAGCTCAAAAATGCCACAAAGGGAAGAGTCAGAGGTGCACACTACACAGTGTGGTAAGCTTTGGGTAATTCCATCACAAGTCACTTGCATGCTCTTCCCCAACACGTATAGGTCACGTCAAACCACTGCATGCCTTCTGTTCAATCTTACATTGACGCATTTCAGCTCTTCCCTCAGCTCTCTACCTAAATGTAAAGGTCTCCACACTATCCCAACACTTCAGAATTAATTAAATGAATGTTTTCCTTTAAAACAGTGCCAGCATTTCAGTGGGACAACTGGGAGCAAGCAAAACAAGCCTCCTCACTCCTAACAAAGCAGCAAGAGCAGCTGACAAGTTATTAACATATTTTAAATAATGGCCTCAATTCACTAAAGTAATCAGAATTGTATAGAGAAAAAGAAAAAAAAAGGAAAGAAAGGCCCACTGGCAAACAGAAACAAGACTGTTTGAAGACATTTAAATATTACCCTTCCTTAGACTCAAGCCTGACTGTCCCCAAGACACAGCCCCAGCGCCCTGGCTCGCTCCCTCCTGCCACACACCGCCTGCCTCCAGGTATGTGGACAGAGCATGACAAACACAGGGAAGAAGGAAACACATGATATCCTCTGCTCAATTTTCTTTTTAAATAAAGATAAATGCAGTATTTCTGAACTGAAAAGCACTGAGCTGCCCTCTACTGATGTGGTACACCCTGCCAGAAGGGTGATCTTCAGAGCTGTCTCTACTCAGCACATGGGACTTAAGATTGCCTTAAGATTTCTTTCTTTGTGCATTGGCAAGAGTCCTAATTTTAAATAGTGTTTTACAAGAGTTATTATAGCCTCAGTACAAACACAGTGAGGTAACACTACTACTTTTCCCCAAACTATCTTGAATTTTTACCAATATTACGACATTAGAATGAGGACCCTTTTGAAATACCCATGAATTTACTTAAAGAACAAAAATTAAATTTATGCTAAAGAGGACAGCATCAGTGACTATCCAACTCTGTTCACAATTATAAAACCCAGAAGTCTAGCCTCTTGATTTTCAACATTTTTAAACTTCAAAGTATTTTCTCACTCATGTGTACTACTTTCAGGTTCACTTGTTCTGAGCTGCTGCCTGTAAAAGAGTTTACATCACCCCATTCACCTTTCATTCCAACACCCCCCCAGTTGTTATGGAAATTAGTTTTTGTACCAATGCTACAAATTTCACGTTAACTCGAGGTCCAAGGCCTCTGTTCAATTACCCTGCAATAAGCTGTATTTTACATCCTTGAGACCATCCACAACCAGTTGTATTCTGCCTCATAACTAGGCTTATTGTTTCACACTGCTGATGCCTTCAACATGCAGCAATACCAAAACGGTTTGCACCAGCTGCATGACACATCTGGAACCTCTTTTAGCTAGTTCCATTAAACAGCCCAGGAACAGATTCAAAACGATGCCCATCAGCAGCAAAGATTAAGATCTACCATCTCTTTGCCATAACTCAGATCTTACCCCCTACTGCCATGACTGAATGCAGCAATGAAAGGACTGCTTCAGGGAGAAAGGGAGCGATTGCCCACTTGTTTCCTGAAGTAGAAGCCCTAACATTTTCATTCTGTATCTCTGAATGATGCATTTTTAATCATCAGTTTGCACTTACCCTTTCACTAGGTGACCACTAATTGCAATGTTTTCTGAGAGCATGCAATGATCTTCACAATCAGAGTGATTTAGCTAAGAAAACAAATGCTGACAACGTAAGCAACCAACCCATTGCAGCCTTCATTTGACCTGGTCCTGCTACAAACTTCCTATCTGTGAGCAAATTACTCAATCCCATGTTCTAGCCACTTGAAATGTATAATGGACTATTGTATAAAAAAGGGGGGGGTTTATCATCCCAATTTGTGCTGAACAGGCTATTGACGCAGGGACTGACATTTTCATCTAGGCTGTCACCTTTCCAACACTACCAGGTTTTTTACAAGTGATACCTTTACTCCTCCTTCTTTAATCACAAAGTTTAAAGAGGGAAACACAAAGATACCGATTTCTTAAGTGGTTTACAGCTATGGTTTTAAAATGGGTCAGTTCCTGGGAGAGGGTAACAGAAGTGACCCACAGAAGGGCTTTGAAATCATCGCTAGTGATGATCGTCACACGGACCGGCTTCAGGATTGCGCAAGCAGCCCCTTCAAAACACACGCAACTCCTGCACGTGGATTTATCACCGTTTTCAGGAAACAGGATGTACACCGAAACAGTCAGGTATGAGATGTTTACTTTATCAGAAATACAAATAAGACTGAAAGATACCGTATAATGAGCAAATTATTACTCACAGGAGAAAGACCAAGAATGACTAATGACATATTATACAACCTGCTAAGTACTATCCCTTTGACTAAAAAATATACGGGGTACAGAAGAACTTTTTTTTAGATCAGCCACGTTGCAGTCAGTAGGCAGAGTGAGTCATCGTCCAACTCATGAAACTGCTGCTTTCTAAAGCCTCCTACTTGCTCCCCACACTGTTTAGGGAACTCGGTGCTGGCAGTAAGCAAATGTTACTATTAGTTTATAAATCTTCTGAAGGATCTGTAAAAACACACAAGAACCCAGTGCACTTTTTTGCATCGTGTTCAAAAATGGTTTGGCTCTCCCTTCAGATAATAAAAAATGAAAACTCCCCAGAAACAGCCCACCGTCAGCCAACCACAGCCTTCTGCACCTCTGCAGACCTGCTACCATCTGCTGTTCCACTGAACAGGTAACCAGTCAAGAGTGAATTCAAGAAACAACCACACAAGCAAGGACTGAGCTTGAGCAAAGGGCTGAAATGAAAGTTCCCATTTTAGCTTTGGAGCACACATTTTCTGAACGCAATTGCCAAACCAAAATGCACCTCTATTTTAAGCCACCACTTTCCGGAATTTGAAACTGGTTTATAAACACATAATGCTGCGACGACGTTATTTTTATATATACACACACATATCTATATAAAAAGCTTGCTGGCAACAGCACTGGCCATACGACAACACGCCGACCGCCGTTTCTTTTTCCACTACATAATTAACAGCCATTGTCAGGCTGATCCCAAACGGCACTGAATTAGCCAGAAAAAGAGACACATCCTACAGACGCCAAGCGAGAGCATCCTGCCTTGCCTAGGCAAGGGTACCTGTTCTCCCAAATCCCAAAACTCGGGCAGTCTCTCTTCAAGCCGTTTCCGTCGGGTGCTTCAAGCTACTTATTAAGAGCATTAAGTCACTTTTCCCACAAAAGGTTCCCAGAGCCTGCGGGCGCCCGGTAGCAGGAGCGAGCGGTACCTGTGCCCTATCTGCCGGCTCGGTAAACTGCGCTGAATGCAGCGGCAAAACTTCCGCAGGCGGTGGAGGCCGGGCCCCCCCGGCAAAG
>VXAD01003130.1:317439-329250 GCA_013399195.1 Dicrurus megarhynchus
AGCCGGAGCAGCGGGAGCGGGAGGCCCGGCGGGGCCCCGCCGAACGAGCGCTGTCCCCGCGGCTGGCGGTGTGCGGGGCTCCAGCGGCGACGGGCGGGGAAGCGCCGGGGTGCGCCCCGTTCAACTGGCCCGTCATTAAACGTCCCTCAAGGCAGAGAAAACCAGTTGGAAGGCAACAGGCGGGCGCGGCGGAGGCAGTTCCTTTCTCCGAAGGTGACACTTCGGCTCAGATGTTCTGCAGTCGCAATGTCATGGCGGATCTGAGTGTTCTCCCCACAAGCATCTACAAATCTTTGCCATTGCTGTCACCTCTAGAGACCACAAAGGGTTTCTCTCTTGCTATAGCATCTCCCTTAACAGAGGCACTAAGAGTCTGCTTTTCCCCAAAACCACAACTAATACAGCAAAAGAAAGAAAAATAATGAAAACTTTACATTTCCTCCCCCCGAGACTTTTATACAGCAGTCTTAATAGGGAGAGAGAAGCATGAGGACAACCAAGCCTCTGGGTATCACAAGAGCCTTATGCTTCTACTAACCCAGTTTCAGTACAACTGTCAAGGCAGGGTGCAGTTTTTCTACTGCAGTCCCTCATAAACCTTTTCAGTGCAGGATGACTCAAAAAGTGATAAAACAATTAATTCATTTTTGCTGGTTAAACAGAGGTTTTTTATAGCTAGTACTAGGACAGAAGTTACATGCAATAGGGCTCTATTGCTCTGCTGCCATTTGGACAGAAGCATCCAATTGACCCTTGCACTTTTACATCATGTAACTTTATTTTTTTTTAATAAACAAGTCGTATATCAACATCCAAGGACCTCCCTACTCAGCTTTTCTAAAGTTTTTAAAGTAACTTTTAAACTCTCTTCAGTTATGCAGGCAAACATTCTCTGTTTCAATTAGTCAGAGGCAGTGCTAGCTCTGATACTGACCCCAGCACCAGGAGAGCTGACCTGGGCATTTGGTAGCACAGCACCGTATGAACAGCACACTCACAGAAGTCACTCACCAAACTGACACTTTATATTACAATGCTTGCTAATTCATAGGCAGCTCACCATGCTGCCAACAGTACAGAAAAGTCAGAAACAAAGCTGCACTCCTTCTGCCCACCCAGCAAAAGAGAGCTGGAAGATTACAGCACTGCTGCTCCAGAAGGCCTGCATTTAAACACACTCCATAAAGAAAAAAACTGCAGGAGTGCATATTTGGAAGAGGTGATGTTAGGACGGCAGCCAGAGCCAAGCCACAGAGGAGTTTTTACTTGAATTAAAGGAAGAGATTTGGGGCTTAAGAAAAAGGCAGGAGCAGCAGTGGTTGTATGTCTAAATCCAGAGCTATTTAGTTAATTAAAGAACCCCTCCATCCATACGAAGTATTTTCATTATGAGAAACAAAAGAGCAAGCTGACCCTCAGATTCTAGAGTGCTGAAGTAAGAAAAATTTTATATTACATCCTTGAAACAGCACCTGGAGAGCCCATAATCTGTGTCCAGTGGGACCATGTGCCAATATCCCCAGTGTCAATTCAGTCGGGTGGAGAAGTTGCACATCCATGGAGTTTGCTCTGCAGCAGCCCAGACTGTTTGAAAAGTAGTTTAACAAACAGAGGAGGTTTGCACTAAGCAGCAAGCTTCCTCACTTGGGTAGCACACACGCTCACTCATTAATCTCCCATAGCCCACAAGTGCCACCAGTTTCTGGGTTCTTAATTCATAGGTCATGAACTGCATTCTTTTTTTTCCCCTCCAGATTCTTTTCTGCCATTCCAAGAGTGTAGTTCGGGGTAGGATTTAGTGAATGAGATCCTTCAGTCTTGAGGAAAATCATGCAACAAGGAAGAGTATGGTGCAGGAATGTTACTTGTCTTCAGCCTCCCTATTTATAGAATTACAATACACATGAGAGTTGCTCAGAATTTAATTGTGTGTCACATGGCAATTTATAACTATCTAATCCATCAAATTGGTAATCTGTTTTCAGATTTTTAATATCCTATTGATTGGGCTATAAATTACTGTGACAAACTTTTTCCACATTTCCCACAAGAATGCAATTTCATAGCACGTAGATGATATGCTAGACAACACCAACCCATTCTAAAACACTGGCAGATATTAACTGTCAGTGAAATGCAGAACAAGAAAAGAACTGGATATCAAAGGTCATAAAGACCAGCAATTAAAAAATAATTAGAACTGAAGCAATGATTCATTTATTATATCCAAGTTCAAAAAGATCAAACAGTAAATTCCAGTGTAATATTTCAGTCCTGTGTGTGAATTGTTACTTGTGGCATAAAAGGGAATGAAGTATTTTTAAGTGTCCACACCCATTATGATTGGCAAGGGAAGAAAGATTTGGAGACGGTTTGAAAAGGTTGCCCAAGGTAACTTGGCAGCTCCAGGCTTTTGTCTCAGTTTCACTGCTTGACTTACACGTCCTCCCAGAAGAAGCAAAATGTGTCCTAGGATACATTTTTAAGGACTGACCATACTTCTTACCAAAGTCCAAGATGAATTTTGCATGTGAATAGGCATGAGTTTAAAGAAAAAATCCACTTATTAAAAGGGGATGGGGAGAGGTTCAAGAAGCACCCAGTTTCTGCCGTCTCCTTGGCTTATTCCTGCTTATCTGTGCTCTGAGCCCTGAAGTACAATTTGGTTTTCCTGGCCCAGGTCCCAAGAGTTTTTAATAGTTTGTGTCTCCTTTAACTGCTGCCTCTTCCAATCAGCCTAGTTCTCTGCAGGTGTTAAGCAAAACCTTTACAAATCGCGTGCTCTTCCAGCTTAGTTTCATAGTGCTGATGTTCAGCACAAACAGCACAGATAAATTTGAGTTTCACTGGCAACCCAGTAGCTCAGGTGGCTTCATTTCCTGGGCACCTTCATTTCCCGGAAATGTCAGACTCTACCTTGCCATAATGGACACAGGGTTTTTTTATTTGTTCTTTTTAACACAAACATGTTTTTCTAACAAGCACTCACTCTCTGGATTAGCAGACCTTAAAATTTTCCCAATAAATCCTAAAGTATAATTCCTATCAGCATTATTATCAGATAGCCACACAGAAGCTGCCATCTTAAAAACCTTCAGTAAATGTTTGTGTCAAGATCCCTTTTTAGTTAAAGTCTGCTTGGCGGTAGGCAGAGCTGCCTGGGCACAGACAACATGCTATCACCTCATTTGGGCTCACTTGGATGGGCCTGACTTTGCTAGAGCAGGATTTGTACCATGTACATTCTGATCAGGAAAGAAACGACAACAGAGGACTTGGATTAAAGGAAAAACCCATACCCTAACATCTTCGTTCCTGTGTGAAACAACAGACTGGAAAAGAACAGACCATTAACGGAGACCAATTCAAACCAGAGGCAGCAAAGTACAAAGGGCAAATGGAGGTGGAAGAAGAAAGTCACAGAAGATGTTCAACTTTGAGGCTAGAAATAAGTGGGTTATGCGATATACTTTGGAAATTCTGTAGGACAAAAAAGTCGTTAAACACTTAAAACAGAACAAGTCATTCTTCCCCCTTGGTAGATCATCAGCGATCTAGGACACAGCTGGCTGCACGCAGGCCTCCTGCTTAATATCACACAGTTTTATTAAGTCAGGCAATTCCATTGCCTCCTTTTTCTCTGTTTTAAACAACACTGAGCACAGGGGACAGAGCAGCTGCCTAAAGCAGGAGTTGGCAGAGCCATGTCAATAAAGAGAAGAGGAAAGCTTAGAAAGCTTGCCTTTTGGCTGGGTCATCTCTGGAAGCATTAGCCCTCTGTGTGTAAGGCTGGAGCTCTCCCAGATTCTCAGCCTTTCATTATTTCCTCATTAGTTTACCCTGCACAGAGATAGCTTGCACAGAATAGCAAACATGTTGAGAAATTTACTGAGGTAGGCAATTAAGGCAGTATGTGTGTTAGGTTTAATTTTTTAAAGGATGACTAGTACCAGCATTTTCACACTCGGGTGCTCCAAGTGACCCACGTTGTTTCTAACTTCCCAGCATGGGACACTGGAGGTGTGCTGGAGTCAGGCTGTAGATCCAGTCAGTGGATGAATCTACAGCTGAAAAATATTCTACAGGAGGACAAGGCAAAGCGTGGGATGAAGTGGAAACAAGAAGCACCAAATGTTTTTGTCCCAGCACTTCAGGTTCAAGAGAATTCAGTGTGTGGCGGTTCTTCCCCATTCAGACCTTCAGCAAGGCACCATTCTCATCCTCACCTCCAAAACCTCAAGTGGAGTGGTTAGGAGAACACATCTGCCAACTGAAGTGGCACCAGAGCACAATTGTCAGTAACCTCTGTGCTGGTTACTGCATCAGCTGAAGTGCTGCTAGAGCTGAAAGGCAGCAGATATTATTTAAATACCTGTAATACCTTGAGTACCAGGTGGAGAGATGCCCTGGAAGCAGGACAGGGTGCTCTCAGCAAAAAATACATTTGGCTTTGGATCCCTACTGCAAAATATGTCAGCTCACAAGTTATGAAGGCCTGATGATGGATTTATATAAAACAATTCTATGTTTTTGTAGAACGGTTGCATTTAATTGCAGAAATATACATATTGCTATGCAGAACTGTTCTTGTTCATTCTCATAGCACTGTAAACCTTCCTACGTGTAGCATTTTGATTCCTATTGCATTACAGAGATAAAGCCTCTGGTGTGATTGTAAATACAGCTGGTGCTGCAGAGTTTGTCATTTACAGGGAAGAAAAAATTGGACTAACATTCACTACCATTTTCAGCCACACCAGAATCCTCTTGAAATACATTTACAGGGGGCATAGCTCAATACAAACACACGGGTACTGTGAAATGGGGATGAAACAAACTGGATTGGGAGGCACTTTAAGAAACCGTGCCTTTGTGACTGCTCAGGCAAAGGGCATCCTGCCATTCCATTTGCTCCACACACAGTGGTCCCCAGCGTGCCCCAGCTCAGGGAGGCGGCTGTTCCACAGGCAAGCAGCACATTGGATGGCTAAAGATAAAGGGCCATGTGGTGCCAGCAGGGTCGGGGCAGGCCTGTGGGAGGTCCATATGAGTTCTGCTGCTCAGGGTGCGTTTTGGCTGTGGCCAACACCCTTTCTCAGGATTCCCAAAATAGCACTTATCAAAATCAGCAGGTTGAGTGGCAACACGCTGCTTCACGTAGTGACTGCAACTGTCCCTGCCAGGCTCCTACCCCAGTCAGTCTCCTGAAGCTAAAGAGATTGAAAATCTAAGAAATATCAAAAAGTAGGGACTTTTTATAGGGCATTTACCATCAAATTATACGGCGAATACTCAGCATTGCAAAAGCTATCTTGAGTCATTTTTGTTGTATTGTCAGACAGCAAAACCCAGAGTTTTCATTTCACTAACAAATATATTTTGGAAACACCTCCTCCCCCTTAATACTCCGTAACTTTTTCTCAGTGCATCTCGCACCATCTATTTCTAAAGATTTCCACTAAAAACATATGGGACTATTCAATTCCCCATATTCCCCAACACCATTTATGTCTTGGCTTTCATTAAGATTTTCAAGGTTGCTTCAGGTTTTCTCAGCAGTTTTGAGTCACTTGCTGGGAGGGATTACATTTCCAAAGTATTTGTTTTCTCATGAAAACTGGGTTTTGCTTATGTGCCAGAATCAGCAGACGTCTTATAAATAGCTTTGGATAGATGACAGGAAATGGTGCAAGATCTCAGGCCTCTCTACAGAAGACAACTGTTTGAAGTGCTGAGGAAAGAAAGACTTGCACCATTGGCTACTGCACAGGGGGAAAAATTAATGCACAGAAGCATCATTTGCTACAAAGGGTATTAGGCTTATGAAACACAAGACCTCTTATTACAACTCGAGCAAAAAGTATTTTCTTGCAATTGCACTACAATGAGAAACAAGAAAATTAATTTTTCCTTTGAAGAGGAAAAACTGACCAGAATTGTCTAAACTTGCTTTGTCTTTTACTCTTGGGGAGAAAAGACACTCTCCTTACATGCTGTAAATGCCAACACACACATGGGAACTTCTCCAGGTTCTGGCTGGTGCCAAACACTGGGATCATCTTCCTACACTGGCATTTCCCATTAGCTTCAGCAAAGTCTCTTCCAACTCAAAGTGCTTTAAATGGGCTGCAATAACAGACACCTAGAGGTTAAGCTGTGTCTATTCGTCTCATCTGAAGAACTCCCTGTTACTCTTTGCGGTAGTAATAGAGAATGGAACATTAACTCCTGGTGTCATTTTGTTTCTATCAGCTCCCATGAAGATAAAGCACAGTAATTTAACCCCCAATAAATGCTTTATTTGGAACAGGTGCAAACTCTCAGCATTCTTAAGTTTATGACAAAACTTTGAACAGATGTAACCTTAACACACAGACTCCAACCTTCTCCTGCAGTGCCAAGCTGGTTCCTTTTCCTAACAACAGGCAGCACCTCTCAGCCCCCTGCTTGCCATGCTTTGGCACCGTGGATGACTGGACAATGTGCTACACATGGAGGGAGGGCTACTAAATTGGTGAGAAATACATGGTGTGCCTCCCCAGCAGGTGTGCTTTTCCAGTCACTCAGTCCAGAGAGGGATGCATGTAAGCCCTCTACATTCCCACGCTACAGTTCAGCATCGTGTGGGCCTCCAAGCAGCTGTGGACTGGTCTCCCTTCTGTGCTGGGCACTGGGAGAGCATCAGCATTAGGCACCCAGCTCATCTGCTCACCACCATAACCCCCCTGGCGCTTTCTTCCCCAGAGACAGCATCGGGAGGCTTGCAAGGGACTCCTGCTGAGATCTGACTTCAAGAGAGAATGGTGTATTTCATCCCTGTCATGACTGTACCTCAGAGGCATCCTACTTTCAGGAGAGGATGGTTTCTACCCAGGATTTTTGAGTTATCTGTTCTTCTGGTAGACAGAAGAGCCTAGAAGCACTCCTACCTAGGAAAGGAATAAATAATGCATGACACATTTTTTGTACTGAGTAACTCCTTTTACCTGTGGTCTACATTTTTGTGAGTCTGAAGGACAAACTCTTTTATTTTTTTTTTTCAGTGAAGACATAAAATCTGACTGAATCTTTGTTATTTTTGAAAGGTAAGGTTTATTACCTCTCTTAGAGGTACAACAGTGCTGAAACTGGGTCATCCCAAACTTTTTCATTTAAGGGCTAGACAAATGAAATACATCTGTCCATGTGTACACTGCAGGACAGAAAAACAAATCCCCCTGTTAGTGGATACTAACACATACACATACACTGTGTGTGCAGGAGAGGAGAGTATGAGAGAAGGTGGGTAAGGCTGTCAGCCTTTGCAGAGCTCAGTGAGAGCTCCAGTGCCAGCTGGTCCAACTGACCTTCACGACCTTAATTCTTCTCAGAAATGCCTCCATTGGACACCCCAGTGCTGGGGAAGCTCTGGGAAGCAGTCCTCAACCAGGACGGTTATCTCATAGAGGTAAACATTTATTGAATAGTTATACCGAGAGGTTCTTTCATTATATAAATAGCAAGATTTACCCTGCAAGTGAGCTGGAATTAGGAAAGGTAAAGAGGTAGAGAAATCTTCTGCTTATAAGTGTATCAGCATTCTCTTATCTCCAGCATATCTTTAAACAGTTTTCAACTGCAAATTTCAGCAGTCAAAAACTGTTAAATGAAAACTTACCCCGTGCACCTAAAAGTTATAGTTTTTGAAAAGAAAAAGATACTCCTTCCTTATTCTTTGTTTTTTATGAAACACCAGAGAACCATTTAAGCCTCAATTAAAATAAAACCAATTCCTGATAAATCTATTTTAGTAAACACAATAAGTTGCTAACCATTATCTCATACTTCTTCTTATTGTTTAATCAGGACACTCCCAAAACAAAAGCAATCAGGATGACTCAAAGAAGATGAGTTCCAACCTTTGGACCAGCTCTAACTGCAATAGTTCTCATGATTGCTGCAATTCAGCGGACTCCAACATGATAATAGTGTTCACATGTGCTCCACGACCTGCTCCAGCACTGCCCTGGGTGACAGCAAGAGCTGCTACATGGTTCCTGTGTGTCACCTGATGTCCCCAGCTCACAGCACCACAAACCAGCGGACAGACCTCGCATCATTATGGCAGAGGTCAGGTGCACAAACCCTTTCACTCGTGTTCAGTAAGTGGGAGTGACAAGGCCAGGCTGCACCGTGGGAGTTCTTACCTGGCCACCCAAAGCAATCAAGAACCAGCTTAGCCACCAGACAGGAGTGAGCAAACTCTTCCTGTGTCCTGAAATGGTGGCCCAGAGGGGTAGGACTGCAGCTTACAAACCTCTCACCTTTTTCTTGCTGCTAACTTTTCCAGGACAGCCTGTCTATCCTTAATTTCTGTGTTGGGAAAGGTATATCCCGGAAATCAAGGATAGACAGAAGACTCAGCCCTTGCTTTCAGGTCAAACCATACTGCCAGGGCTGGACTAGGAATCTCATTACCACTGCCCAAGCCATCCTGCTCCAAGGGCTACTCCAAGGAGGGCTTAACACTCCCAAGCCTGTCTGTCAGAAATGCTTTACAAAGACTTCACAAAAGAGCACAATATTTGTCAAAACCAAGGTGGTGATTTTCCCCTCAACCCAACAAAGGTTTTGAGATGTCAGCTATTTTTTTTCTCCTGGCAGACTACCCAAGCTGGTATTTCCACAACTGCATGGACTATCTAGATACTTCCTAGAAGTAAAGTGAGATTATTATGGTTTGTGATAATATCCCTGTTAAAACAATTAAGGCAGCTCATTTGCTTGTAGTAAAATTGATTCAAGGACTACATGTACAATTTGCGATCAAAGTACTACCCTGTACCCCGTGTTTATCATGCCAGGTCCAGAGACGTTTGTTAGTAAACAATAGCAATATAATCATTGCTAGGCAGCAGGGCGTCAGAGGCAGGGCTTGAACAGGCTGCTGTCAACTAAGAACTGTCAACAAAGAACCTGCGGGGACTGCTGGAATCAAGGCAAGCAGCAGGGCAATAATGGAAACTTTTGAACCTTTTCACACAGAGGAACAAGAAGATTTATCTTTCTGATTGCTGAAATGTTTCAGATAGCAGGAGAACATGGGAATATGGGCCTTCATGACAGCTAGTAAACTTCTCTGACCTTGGAAGGGAGCTCCTTGGGGCATGACAATCACAGTAATCAGAACCTGCTCTGTCTGCTCTGATACAGCTTTACTGCAGGAGCAGATATTCCTCTTCCTCCTCACAAGTGCTCAGTGCTCTCCTTCATTCATTGCACAAGACAGTTCTCACCTGATTACCAGCAACTGGATACCAAAAAACCAAAATCAGTGTACTGCCCTATGTGCTATTCATCACATATTGACCCAGTCTGAGGACAGAACCATCAGGATTTAAGGGCTCTGCAAATAACCATTAAATTAATTTCTACAATCTGCAAGAATGTCAGAATATTATAATTCCCACTGTTCTGAACTGAATCACAAAAGAACAAGGTCAAAGTAGCCCTTAATAGCAGATTTAAGATTACTAGAACTGAATTTTGCAAGGGTTTGGTACTTTATTCCACTGTTCAACTTTTCAACTCACTTTTCAAAGTCCTTGGTCCTGGCACCAAGTACAGATCCCCAAAGCTCTGAATTCTCAGTTTGCAAGTTATTCTAGGCTTTGTCCAGGCAGTTCTGATTTTCCCCAGCACCAGAAGCCCCCGAGTATCTGAGCTTGTACACCCTGAGTAGCTGTGTTTGCACACCCTCTGTGCCAGTGTCTCCACTCCCTCTCAGAGCCCATCTAGTTTCTCCAAGTCTCTTCCCATTTCCTGGCTTCTGTTTTCTTTTCTCCTGTCCAATTAAAACCTCATTTTTACAAGCTTTCTCTCCCAACCTATTTCTTAAGAGTTCCCTACCTATTTGGTCCTTGTTTCTTCCACACATGAGTCACGTAGCTGCTGGAGCCAACAGGAGCCACTAAAAGCAGTACATGGGAGGAACAGTCCACTTAAATTCAATTAAGGTGCTTAATCCCAACTTAGCCTGCAGAAACCTGTGGATGCAGTCACAGGAAAATTTCTGTTCAGGAGCTGTGTGGGCTAGAGCACACCCAGCACTCACAGCATGGGAATTTATCTGCTAACAGATCTCTCAGTCTGCAAAACCTGAGGTCTCCAGTTCGCAAGCACCAAGAAAGATAAAACATGCATTTTTGATTCTGGATTTCAAGAGTGCCCTCCTCTTCTGAAACAGGCAAGAGTCTTTTAAAAAGTTTTTTTTGTTTGCTTGTTTTTAAGTAGGGCAAAATCACTGATCTCCTCTGCCGTGGTTCTTGTCAAATAAGCTAAACATTCCAGCAAAGTTCAGATTTGGAAATCTACCTGGCACAAAAATGTTTCCATCTGAAGAACTAGGCATCAGCAAAGTCATGGTCTACCAAAAGAACCTTGCCCGAGCCTCCAGGATGCTGCAATCCTCCATCAGTTTCTCTGTAATCTCAGGTTTTGGCTGATTGGAGAGATGGACAGAAACCACATGTGACTGCGTGCAGGGGATGAGGAGATTGTCAACATTAGCCCAGCTTTCTGATGCTTAAAGAGGCTGTAATTTCATTTTCTTTCCATTGTGTCCTATGTGAAAAGCATTCCAAGTCGTGCCGCACCCCCTAAATCCTATTAAGAAAAACTAGACCTCGCAAAGCTGTTTTCCAATGTGACGAATTCAGGTTTTGTGGCTCTCTGACAGTTTTCCATTAACTCCCAACTGAGCAGAAGCAACCAGGTCACCGAACACCAGGAGAGCAGGACTCCTTGCCCAGATGCCTTGCCTGGGTTCAGTCTGCTTTTGGAGCCTCAGCAGGGTCTGTCCCAGCGCTCTGTCACTCGGCAGCGGGCAGGTACGAGCAGGAGGCCTGAAGGACAGGCAGCTCATGCCACACTCCTGCTGCAGGGGTTCATCTGCAGCACATCAGCGAGCCCACCCACTGCCACTGGCACCCTCGGGACCTCGGGGACACCCTCTGCCTCTGCAGGAGGGACTGCCTCACCTGCAGCAGCAGCACAGACTGCCTGGAGCCCTCCAGCATCAATCACACTGGCTGCCGTGGCAGGCAGCATCTAGGAAACACTTCCCCAAACCCGCCCTTGTGTTCTTTAAAACAAGCTTTTATTTATGCTGCTGGTGGTGAAATATACCTGAGAATAAAATACAGAAAATAACCTGAGTCCCCAGTCTACCTTGGGTTATATTTTTCCTGAAGCTCTGAGGCTCCTGTCCCTCTGCAGAGCAAACACAGCATTTGCAGGAATAAAGCTGCACTTATGTAAGTCTCTGAGAATGCCAAGTTGAAAGTCTGACAGAGGAAAAACTTCTGGTAAAAACCTATTTTTTGTCTTTTCAAGAGATCTAATCTATCTTCTGTGCATTCCTGACCTTCAGAAAGCATTTTCATCTCACACATTAAGTATAACAATCCTCTTAACAGGGAACATTTTGTTAGAGCTTTAAATTGGGTTACGTAAATTATTTGTAGTTCTGACAGCAGGTTTCTCTTCCGTCCACGAGGACAGTTGTTATGAGATTGCTACAAGGTTCACTTGCAATCACTGCAGATAATCATCTGAAGGGACTGTTTGAAAGGAGATTTTATCTGGGGCATATGCTACAAGTTTGTCAAGGCTTTTTATAAAAGCAGCATTTTTGCCAAACAATTTCCAGTACAGTAACATGCATGAGAATTAAGACATCCCTGACGTGAATGGCAAACAAAAGTTTTTCTAAGTCCCACAAACTTCAGGGGGTACAGAAGACAAAGGGACCCCCCCCCCCAAAAAAAAAAA